>SCDT01002103.1:0-14630 GCA_004143765.1 Drosophila melanica | reverse complement strand
GGTAGTGTGGTGCAGTTGGTAAGAGTTGTGCATCTTATCACGGAGGTACCGAGTTCAACTCCCGCTTGTGGAGTATTTGTTTTTTTTTTATTGGTAATTATTAGTAAATTTAATTTTTTATTTTTAACAGGCTCAATACTCATCAACTGCCGAGAGTTTGTGTTTATGTGTTCATTTTTGGGTTCAGGGTATCTTCTAGTCGGGCGGTCCCGACTAGAGCAATCTCACTTGTTTTGTTATTATTTTTACTATTTTTAAAAATATATCAATATGATCTATTTTTTGTTTTTTTAGTAATGCTCTTTTATGTTCGCTCATATGGGGTTTCTTTTTGTCTTAAAGGGGTATGTTACTTTATGAAATTTGTTCTTCTTTGCCCGCATAACTGTGTTAACTGTTTTATTAAATTTTTCTGTACCCATTTAAGGCACAATACATGAAGTGGTCATCTTTTGAGTCATATCAGATTGTCATAAAGCGAATTTTCATTTTCTGCGGGCAACATATCTATTGAGTTTGGGACACATTATGGTCAAGTCGAACCTGAACCCGAACCCATGAAAACGCATTAACATTAATGACATTGCGAAATGGGAGTTTTTTTTTATTTAATTCCGTGCAACATTTTTCGCTTTGTTTTTATCCTTTTATAATGGTTTTTGTTGTTCTGCCGAAGTATATTTAATTTTTTTTTATTATATTTGAAATGCCTCGCCGAAATGGCAAAATAACCGTGAAGTGAACCCCTGACGCCTTGACCCCTTGACCCCAACATTTTAATGGATGCTTGTGGTGGCCATGCGATTGCCATAATAATCATTAATTTTATGGTTAAACAATAAGGCAGGTAGTAAAAGTTTAATTTTCGGCTTCATTTTGCCCGCTGCCCGTTTAATGGCCAAGGGAAGTTGCCAGCGGACGACAACCCTGGCCGGGGATAAAAGACAGCCCTGGTAAAACGAAATAAATATTAAAAATAATGAAAGAGAAAAGTTTGAATGGCGCCAATTGAGAGTGCTAGTTGTTGTTGCTTTTTCCACTTTTCCACTTTTTCGCTGCCAAATATCAGGTGACACGCCCCCATCGCACGTCGCCCACGGTACAACTCTCAGCACCAGCTACAGCTCGTAAAAGCCACATTTTGCATTTTTAATGCTATCCACCACAGCTCCTCACTCGCTTAACTCCTGCCCCGCAGCTGCGTGGAAATGTTCTCAGTTTTCAAGTGGCAGCGATCTTGTTTATGCGACTTTTGTGTGATTCCCCTTTCCTGGCCCTGTCCACGGCTCCTGTACCCACCAACGCTTGCAGCTACGCTGATAAGCTGCCCCCTCGGAGCAATGGAGTAATGGGAATTACGCTAATAAAATGGGCGGGCCAATTGAGGTCACCTCAGCTAGAAAAGGGGGCGTGGCTTGTGCTAGTGCGTCGCTATTCCAGATTTTTACTACAATCGATAAATTTTCGGGATGCCAGCTGACAACTCTGCACAGCTTTTAATATGGTTATGAGTGCTAATCTCGGAGCAACTACTTCCCGCTCGTAGCGCTAATTCAGGTTAAAGTGTAGAAGTTGCGCTATAAAAGAGCCGTGCTCTTTGCTTAAAGTTGGGCAGAATTGAAGACGGCTATTAACAATTTTTGTTAAGAATATTGTGAGGTTTTCATTTATTTGAAGGTAATTAAAAAACACAAAATTATTTAAACTATGAATAATTTTAGCCCATTAAATTTGCTTTTCCAGTTGTACCTTGCGAGTTTGGCTTCCAGATTTGAATTTCAAGACAAAGACTTTAAATTAGAGAGACGTACTGATGGACGGAAAAACGGACGATTGTTGGTACTAATTAATAACTGTATTTAATTCGGTCGGAACGGTGTTCCTTTATGAGTTTAACAGATATTCAAATTTTTATAATGCTCTCTGCAAGAATAAAAATAGAGGTAAGGAATAAATAATTGGCTAGTCGAATTGTTATATTAAACTCTCTGACAATGTTCATTCTAACAGTTTACTCTAATTTCAGTTAACTTATTCATTTATAGCTTAAAGAAGTAATAACCCTTTAATTTAAATTTAGTTCAAACTGAAATGAAATTCAGTTTACCATTCACATTTAAGTTACAAAAATGTAAAATCATGCTCATCGAATAAAAATTGCTAAACAGAATTATATATTTTTGTAAACTTACATAGCTAATATATTTATTAGAAGTTCCCCGATATGCATATTGCCGCTGAGCTTAGTATTAAAAAGCATTATGGATATTGTTTTTTTGACAAGATATTCTTTCTGGGCATACAAATGATTTTCTTTTCTGTTGATGGAATCGCCTCTTATCGCTTATCATTTTCCGCAAGCAAACAGGAGCGTAAATTTGAATCTCGAAGGAAAACAAACAATTTTTAGTTTTCGCAGGCAAAACAAAAAAAACATGTCATGCATATAAATCACGCGGCCAGAAGCAAACAGGACACAGACAGGACACGGCCAGGACACGCACATGAAGACACATGCAATTTGGCGTTCTGGCAGGCCGCAAAACGTGAAGGGGGCAGGGTCATGGTCCCGCATAATCTGTATGTGGACAGGTGGCAAAAGATCATAGAAGGGGATGCGAAGGGTCGGTCGTTGGTGCGGGATGCGGGACGCACTGTGCGGCGTAAACAAACGTTAAGCTGAACAACAGTCGGGCGGAAGTCAGCGACAGACAGGCCAGACAGCCAGGACAACAGACGGGACTTGGCAAGGCACTCAGAGCAGTTGCCCTGACTTGGCTTAAATACATCAAACAGAAGCATAATCTCAGCCAAGCGGAAAAATGCATGCGCCAAAACGCTAAGATATTTATATAGAAAGAAAGATGGTCAGGGTAAGAGTATGGGTATGGGAATGGGACATTGGGGGAAGGGGCCATACCGAAAATGATATGCGACATTGCGGCCACGTCAAGCAAAATAGATTAATTTTACCTGTGGGCATCGGGGCAGAAGTCTCCTCGTCGTCGTAGTCGTTCGCCAGCTACCTGTTCACAAATTAGATTGGCAGCCCTGCACAGACACCACGCCCTCGCCCCCAACCTACTACACAACTGCTCAGCACGTATAAAGCTTTGCTGCCGCAGTCAAATTAAATAAAATCCAATTTAAAATGAATTTTCGCAATTTCATTTACAGCGCAACAACAACAAGACGCGAACCACCTTGGGCAACAGCAATTTATGCAGCACCACCACCCAAAAAGGCGGCGGTTTTCCACCCGCACTTACCCCTTAAGCCTGCCTATTTCTGCGGTGACTCTCGCACCGCACTTGAGACTCAAATTGGAATTAACGTTTTTAATGATGGGCACAAATTTATATTTTTTTATTATAATTTATTTTTCTGCCCTTGCCGCTGCCGCTCTGTGCAGCCAGGCTTCGAGTGGAGCACTCATTAACGCGCTTTTTATTGGGGAATCGTAACCAGGAGTTTTTCGCAAGCAGCTTTTTTCCCACGTTACTTTTTTATTAGAACGCTCAAGCGTCATGCATAAAACTCTCGCACTTTACTGCGATTTTGTACACATTGCCTATGTTTTGGGAAGAGTGGAAGGACCCTCTCCTTCCACTCTCGGGACTCAGGACGCAGGACGACTCAGTCTGTCGCTGTTAATCCGCTTGTATTTCATAATCCTTGCGCTAAAAGCAAAAGCTTCATGACGTCCAAAGTGCAAAAGTGGTTGCAAAACAACAACAACAACAACAATAACAATGGCACGGTGCGCAAATTAAAGGATGAAATGGGGATGGAGTCGGGCTCTGGTTCGTTGTGTGTGCCCCTTTTGGTGGCAACACGCGTGGCTTGTCAAAGCCAAAGCTATGGCCATAAAGGTTTGAGTTGTACACTGAGGGCGGCTTGTTATTGAAATAGGGTACACATAAGTAAATAAATTTATAAATATATGGGAAGTTAAACTTTAGGAGCCCAAAGCTAACTAACTTATAACTAGGCGTTACTTCATAGGTAAAAGCTACTGTCTGTTGAAAAGCATAAGAAATAATTTGAAGGTATTTAAATTTTTATATGTCACTTTAAACTCAAAAGACTCAGATTAAAATGTTGATTGACGCGTGACAGACAGACAGATCATCAAATCAACAGGTGGACGGTAATGGCTAAATTGAATTCCATGAATTCTATAACTTTTTAATGCGTACAGGGTATACTAAACTTCGTTTATTATTTGAATTTTATTTTGGGAAAATTTTAAATTAATAATATAACAGCACTATGTAGTTTATTTTCATTCTGACAAAACAAATGTGTTTATTTCATTCCGGATTATTACAGTAGTGAAATGATATTGTATATAATTTAAAAACTTAGTCAATATTCTTTTCTCATTGCACATCCAATTTTAATTTAGAAACTTCTAATTAACATTTGTTTATTTGATTTCAATGCATAAAAACAGTTACTTTTTTTGTTTAATATCATCATATTAAAATACCTAAATGAATCTCTCAGAATTTCAAAGGGCATCTTTTGTACTTTGCAGTAATTTTCTCAATAAAATCTCAATGGCATCCTTAAAAAACAAATAAACATCGTATTATGTTCCAAAAAGCATTTCTCCATCAAGTCATTTCGTACTTTAACCACGGCTAATAAGCTTTAAGTACCATCCAAGGAATTTGCGGGAGGATTGGACCACAAAATTTGGTAAAATGTATCCACTTTCGCATTTGGCTATCAAGCTGGCTAATGATATTTTGTACCTTGTCTCTGTCTGTCTGTCTGTCTGTCTGTCTATCTGTGAGTGTCTGGCTGTCCCTTGGCCTGTTGATGGTCCAAACAGCTTTATTACGCTGACGTGCTGAAAAATCAGTGGAACATTACTCAAGGAGTTTATTGGCCTGCTAGCCCGAAGCTGTCAACAGGCCCACAGCAATGCGGCTTGACAAATAAAGACGCCGCGCCCCCCATACCAACATACCCCCACCACATCCGCCTGTACCCCAAACACTTGCCTGTAAAAGATGACGACGGGGAGCTGACAAAGAGAACGACAGTCAAACAGACAAACAGAGATTGCCTGACAATTGCGATGATGTCAGCCGAAAGTTTCATGGATCAACAACAGGGGTGTGTCGGGGGCAGCGGGGGCAGTAGCAGCAGGTGCCACAGCCCGTTTGGGGGCAACGCCATTCATCAGCTTTGGCTCAACAGAATTTGAAAAATTATATTTATTTACAGCGCACTGATTTTGGGTCCCTCTTTTGCCTTTTTTCATTAGCCAGCAAAAACGAAGGCTGAAAAAAGTAAAATACAAACAAAAATTTACACGACAAGAGCTTGACAAAAAATTTGGCTGGTCATTTTTAAATACTCTAACGGATTTATTTTAAATAATGTTAATTATACAGGTAATTAAAATCTTACATTTTCAGAAAGGGAAATGAAATACATAACAATAATTTTTTTATTAAAAGTTAATTTGTAAAACGTCGAATCATTTTTTTTGTGGACCGCAAAAAATAAAACCAACAAAAATAATTAAAAAACAAAAGCAAAAAATATTTGGCCGAAACCTAACAACACATATTCCTTTTAAATAATTATTTGTACATAATATATATTATATGTCAAATTTGTTAAATCCTTAGAATTCGATATCACACAGGATAAGAGTGACCAGACAGACAGAAACAGCGAATAGATATAGCACGATATTCATAATATTTTAATTACTTCGTTTTTTATAAGATTGCAAATACTTTTAACTATAAATACCCTTTGTTAGGGTATACTCTTCCAAAAAAAAGGTAGCGAAACGAAGAATACAAACTTTTGCCGGCACCCTTTTACAAAGCAAACAATGCGGCTGCAGGATAACGGTGTCCTGGGAATCTTTGTGAATAATGATTTGCCAGTTGGGAGCGTTTGTAAATTAGACGCCACGGCTCGTTGCTGTTGTTGCTGCTTTTATTGTTGCTCAAGTGTCGCAGCTGCTGTTGGCTGGCGGCAACGTAAATATTTAATTTGTGTAGCATTTCAAGCGGAAGCCCCATTGAGTCAGTTGACCTTTGACTTTCTTATTGTGCCAACGCGTATTATTATTATTATTGCAAGTCTGTAGTATTTTTATTTTATTTATGTATTAATTTTTGCTTTTTTCGTACTTGAGCCTCTGTCCGGGCACTCGACAATGAGCCAAGTTAATTGAGGTGACAATTGCCGGGCAACGGCTGCTCGCTCGACCCTCTCGAGTGGCTCCTTGAGTTATGGTATTTTGATCATTTTATGTATTTTCGGGCGCACTCAAATTGCACCCGCTTCAGTATTGCGGAGCCAGACAGGCTCAAGTTGCTGCGAAGTGATTTAACACATTTAAATTGACAGAGCATTTGCATTGGGGTTGAATTTTGTGTTTTTTTTTTTAACCCAACATTAACTTTGTTAGACGAGGGTTCGTGAAAATACCAAAGAGTTTCAATTGCGTAAATAACAGCAGCTAATGACAGATTTTTGTAACGATTTTCAAAGGAACAGAAGGCTCTTGACCCGTCAAAGAAGTGGGTAAGCAAGCAGCAAAATGAAAATAAGTTAAGTACTGCAATCTGCTTGGAATTGTTGATTATATTGCTGGTAAAACATTTAAAACATTTATGGTTTGAGGGGATTTTACCTGGTTTTAGACTGAAATCTTTGTTCAACATTTATTTTTAGTTAATTGAAACTGCTGTAAATTAGTTTCAAGGCAGTTTAACTATAGTTTCACAATAGTGTGAAATGTTTTTTTTACTGAGCAACGTTGCTTAATCGGCTTTTAACTAATTTTAATAACATTTAAGAAATAAAAATTCTTTTGGTGAATTTTTAGAGCAGTATATTGCTTTCGAACGAATTTAAGCATATTAAAGAATTATTAAAAACTATATATAAACCTGCCCCACAATTTTAAAGGGGAGTTAAATAAATGCGCCGCTTTTAATATTCTATTTAGTTAAATTTATACCTAATTACAATTTGGGGCACAGCCCATGTCTGTGTCAGCTATTTGCCCCTAAGTAGTGGTTTAGCCAGCACACGGGTCGTATGATTAACATAAAAGCGCGTTAGCTCATAAACTTTACACACATCACACACTGAGCCGACAGCTCGAAATTTATGCGAAGAACTTTCTAAAGACGATTGCCTTGGACAGGGCACACACATCCACACACACACACACACACACCATTAAAAATGTAGGAAGCGGAGCTGTTGGGTTTGACTTACCTGTCCGCCTTTTTGACGCCCGACCACATGGCCGCGGAGACGGGTGGCATAAAACGCAAATTGCCAACGGGCGGCGAGGCGTAGGGTATGCCGCGATATGCCTCAACCGGATCCAAATGCCGCCCATCTAATTGGACAATTACGCCCGAGATGGCGCCGTTGCGTGTGTGTATTATGCGCGATGAGAGCTGTGCGGGTAATTGATCATGATTTATGTTGTTATTGTTGTTGTTGTTGTTGTTGCTGTTGCTGCTAGTTAGTCGACTGCTGCGGTTGCTGCTAGACGTCGCAGATGATGAACTGCTGCTGCTGCTGCTACTGCTGCTGCTGCTGCTGCTAGTGGATGTGGCATAGACCGAAGCTGAGGATGACGACGATGGGGCAGCTGCTGAGGATGATGACGTGAGCGATAATGAGGGCACCGCGCTGGCTGTGGCTACATTCGCTGTAGCGCTAGTGCTGCCTGTCGCGGTGCTGGAGCCGATCAATACGAGGCCGCCGCTGTTGCCTGTTGCCACGCTGCGATTGGCCGAGCTGCTGTAGCTGATGCCAGCGCCGCTGCTGCTGCGGCACGCACAGCACAGCAGTAACAGCAACAGCGGCAGCAGCAGGAATTGAGCTTTAGTGCCACGAAGTTTTCTTCTCGCTCTTGTGACTGTTGGTGTTGTTGTTGTTGTTTTTCCTGTGCTTGTTGCTGTTGCTGTTGCTGCGGCTGCAAGCGGCAGTTGTCGCTTCAATTGCAGCAACATTACCATTATTAATATTGGTCAAAATGGCGTTGTTGCAATGTCGTTGCTTTCGCCCGAGTACTTGTTGTTGCTTGTTGCTGTCTGTTGCTGTTGTCGTATAATTGACCGCAACAACACTGTTTGTGGCGTGACCTTATTTTTTTACGCTTTAACCGCTTGCTTGTGGTTTACTTTTTGTAAGGATTTCCGCTCAGATTCCCCTCCTTTTTTGTTTTTTACTTATTTTCCTTTCTGTTGAAAGTAAACTGTAAAGAGCAGAGATGCACACATAACCAATATTAATGGGTCAGCTTCTCAAATGTTTTTATACAAATATTTTTGTTATATAATTTCTTTTTCGGCACGCTTTATTGAAAGCAGTTTCTCTGGTAGATTTCTGGCCTATGCTTAATCACCAGATATAAATAGCTATTTTTTCTCAGATATGATTAGTATATAATTATACAGATTTGTGTTGCCTAGAAAAGGGTTTAAGGGCTTAAGTTGAGAATTAAATATTCATATATATTTTGGGTCCCACCTTATTTTAAACAAAGTTTACTTTACTTGTTTTATTAGATTTTCTATAAATTTTAACGCTTAAATTTGCTGTAGCGTAGTTGCAGTAATAAATCAATAACTGGGCAGGGCTTGATCCTAATCCCTTATATACATTGATTATAATCAGACATTCATTAAATTTATAATAAATATTTAATAATTATTTTATTAAATAAAAAAATCAATTTTATTCCCTTTCACTTTACTCAAAGTAAATAAATGTATATTTATCTAATATATAAAATTTAATATTCTGTTTTATAATTTATGTTGTGCAAATTCTAGCGAACATTTTCCGCTCACTCTCTGTTCTACGAGAGCTACTCAGAGTGCGCCTGGAGCATTTTGGGTGGGTTCGCCCCACCACAATATCCTACCTCAAAGAGTGTGCAATGCCATTTGAAAGTCCTCATAGAAGTAGCTCTTTACACAAGCCCCAATCAGCTCACTTGCTGACGGCGTTGTCTTTGCCTTTTCTCTTTCTTGCTCCATGCATTATTCCTTTCCCTTTCATCCATTCTTTTCTTTTCTGCTTTTTTGTGTATGTGTGTGTTCTTTTTTTTTTTTTTGTAGGTTGCAGTACCTTGTTTGCAGTTGCTGTAGTGCCCTTGCCCTTGTTGTTGTTGTCCTCAACAACAACAAAAACAACAACAACAACAATGACATGCAGTTGGCATTTTGCATATGCCAGACATGTCAGGCAGTCCCTCAGCAGCAGATGAATGAAGCCTATGCAGGAGAGCAGTCGTAGGTAAGTCGGGCAAAGAGGGGCTTTAAGCATAGCTACCAATATGTAGGTTGTGTCTAGTGGGGATTGCATTGGGTCATGGGATCAAATTTTTGAGATGGCTCGAAGACGAATGCTTGAAAAGCTTTAATTCTCAGTTTTTCTTGTACCTCTATTGGAATCTGGGCTTTCTAGATTTTATTTCCCTAGCGTATATCTATAGCGCAATTAAGATATATTTTCGAAGAAAATATGTAAATTTCTTGCTCCTTAATATCGAAAATATAAAATATTTTTTAAAATTTTTTTGCAAAGTAGTGAAATTTACAATGTTCTACACAAGGATTTCTTTTATATTTTCCAAATAATTTTTATACATTTTGCTCGTGATATTTCAGCTTTCAACATTCTTTAGGGGTACGCTCGGAGTCATTCTCTTGATGGCATTTCATAGCCAAACTTGACGTACTTTGGCCTGTCTGTTATTTTTGGTTTTGGCAGCTTTTTGGTATACTTTAGGCTACTCACTTAGCTATTCCGTGCGTTGCTCTTCTGCCTTTGCTGCTGCTGCTTTCTGGAGCCGTGTTGCAGGTGTTAAGCCTTGCGCTCTTTGCTGCTGCATGTGGGTTAGTGTCCTTGCCAAGACTGCTGTTGTTGCTGTTGCTGCCTCAAGTTCTTAGCACACACTTCACGTACGCTGCGCTCAACTGCGCTGTCTGCTGCGTTGTCTGAATGCCTGCACGCTACAATTGTCATGCAAGCGGACATTTTTTCAAGGCTCTCACGTTCTCAACACTGCCGTCGTTCGTTTCTCAAGCAGCTGCCGCCGCATAACTGCAAAAGAGGACGAAGGAGAGAGAGAGAGAGAGAGAATGAGAAGGATGATGCGTTAGGGTTCTGTTTATATGATACTTGAACTATGATTAATTAAGTGGCGCGCACAAGACACGCGCCATTTAAATGCATATTAAGTAGCCGCCCCGTGCGCAAACAATTTACTTGACTCGTGGATTTCGTAATGAGCACTCGCAACTTATAAAGTGCTCTAAACGACAAGAAATATACCCTTTTCATAAATTATTTTGAATACACAGATATATATTATATTGTATATTTTTTTATTGTTTTATTGCTATTATTTTTTATATACTTCTTTAAAAAAATATATTCCAAAAGAAGTCTAATAAAAGCCTAAAAAATAACAGTTATTGATTGAATAACATTTATGTATAAAATTTACTAATATCTTATAATTATGTTGTACATTATAATCGCCTGCTGACTAATTTGATAGCCGCGACAGTCTTTTATTTCTATATAAAGGCTTATAAGTATTACCAAGTCAATTGAGAATCTTCTTAAGGCGAAACGCAAACTTTTCAATTATAAAGCGACCTCAAGTATAAGCCAATTAATATGCACATCATTAGCACAGTATTTAGTAGGCCACCCCAAAGGCAGAGCCCACACTAGTTGAATTAATTGTTTTTGTGTGGAAATTGAGCTGTTTCCTTCCTGGCTGTGGGGTGTGGGCACAAGTTGCTTTTTAATTTATTTATGCAAATACGAATAAATTTTCGTTGCTGCGAGCCAAACAGTTTGGTATTTAAATGCGTAGGCGCATAAGTAAATAAATGCCGGGCTACTTTTCACAGCGTCATTGAATACTGTTCATCAGAGGCAGCAACAACAAACACCGAAAGGAGAAAAGTAGTAACAGCTCCAGAAATAAAATCATCAAGTACGTGGCCCAGTTTGGGGGTAGATTACATCAGATTTCGCCTTCCCTGTGCTCTCTGTATGTTCGTCTGTCGCTCACATTGGTTACAGCATGCAAACATTGTAAATCATACGCACTGTTGCACGCTCCTTCTCAGTGGGGGCAGAAGGCGATGTGAGCTTATTTGATTATTGTAAATGAGTTAGGACGACAATTTTGTGGTTGCTTTCAAGTGTCTGACGTGCCTGTGCATATAAGGGTAAACATTGAAACTTTTTTTCAGCAACTTATTCAGACAGAAAATACTTTCTTTTTTTTTAATTATATGTTTGTTTTGCTATGCGTCGATGCCTTATGAACATTAAGCATCATTAACTAAAACAAGCGCCTGGTTTTTTTTTTAATACAAATTCAGCTGACTAATTGGCCGAAAGACCTTTTTTTAGCCGGCTGATAGCCTGTTGGCATGAACGGTTGTAGCTCCTGATTTGGTCTTGAACCCAAGCTTATTTTATGTCCCTATGCAGAATGCTATTGCGCATATAAAATGGAGCTCCAATTATCCTCCGCAGTGAGCGGCTTTGAAATCTTTGGAGTAGTCTTTAGTGCAAAGGTGCTGCCACGCAAACTGTGAATATAATTCGCTTGCGGGATAGAGACAGTTAGCTGTGGAAATTGAGTAGCCAGTTCAGTTTTTGCATTCTGTGGCGGCAGCGCTGAAGAGTTTCCTTAATGTGGCTTAGGAAGGTAAGCCGATTAGAAAATACTGTTATTAAATTTTAAGCAGAGTTTTCTATTTGTTAAAGTTAAAAAAACGTTGCATATAATATTTTGCAGAACTTTTTATCAAAATAAATAGAAAATTAAATTGACATTAACAAATATTTTTCTTTAATTTGCATGCTCATTTTATATATACATTTTGATATTTTTAAAAACAATTCAAATAAAATGCCAAATGCAACATAAGTAGAATAAGAATAACTGTACAATTGTGTATATATTTAGCGCAACTTTTGTTTACGCTGCATATTTTATTTAATCATAAGCAACAAGTTTGGCAGTTAAATTTTATATTTAAAATGTTGCTTCTGCATTTATTTTGGTGATTCTATGCGGATAAACTTTTGGCGTATCAAGAAAATGTAACAAAAAGTTGTCAAAAAGTTCAAGTTTTAAAACAACTTGTGTGTAAGGTATGAGCTCTTCGCCCGTATTCACATTGGAATTCGCCTTCGCATTTGGAATTTCTGCGCCGGGCCATAAGATAATTGGATTCATTTGTTTGTGCGCCTAATTTAAGTGCGTATAAACCAAATTCCATTTCGCAAAATACATTTAACTTGGGCTTTAATTAAAAATCAAAACGCGATAAGAACGCACAGCGCGACAAGATGAAAGTTGGCAGCAACAACTACAACAACAAATACGTGCAATTGTGGCTTGGCGACGCGGCTCGCAATTCCTTCGCAATTTCCGCGCTTGCCCGAAGCCTTTTTAGCCATAAATTCAGGCGCCAGGACCCAGACAGGATACTAGAGTGAACGCAATTGTGCCGGCTCTGCGACCGAGGGTCATTAATTTGTCTTTAGAGGCCGCCGAAGCCGACGTGGCATTAAACTGCTTAAGTAGCACAACTGAATTAAGTAAAGTCACGGGCGGCGGCAATTAGAAGGTGAAGGGGGGTTAAAAGATGTGGCACAGCGTCTGCTGATAGAGTTCAAAGCGGATTTTTATGTATATTTGATTACGCAGACGGAGAGTAGCAGCTACAATGTCTCTGGAACACACAAAAACAATGTTTCTGAACATTTCCATCTGGACAGAAACTTTTCTGCATGCAACACAAACAAACACACAAATAAATATGTATATATGTATAATAAATGCGTTGCATGAGCATTATTCATTTTTGTTTTTGCCACAGTCAGCTATGAATTGTTTGGCATGCAGATACAATGTGCCACGCCCACACGCCTGAAAATGTTGCAACCGTAACGAAAATGCAACAGCCATAAACGCAGAAGCTATGTAGACCATTCGTGAAGGGTAACTCTGCCAACAGCAACACCAGCAAAAAGCAAGAACAACAATGAGCATTTATCAAAACAGAAAGATACACACATGTTCACACACACGATCATAGATATTAATGTGGACTGATAAAAGCAAAACATGATAAACTAAACATGTTGTTGCTGCGGCGCACACGCTGCGTATGCGTTATATTTCATATATCTTCCCCATTTATTTTTCTTAGCACAAAAGCATGAATTGAATTGCTTCATATCGATTGATAGACAGCCAGCATAATATGTATATATACATATTTGTGAGAGAATTTAATCAGTTTTCGTGGATAAGCAAGTTTCTTTGCGGCTCAGAAAATCCATGAATGAGATTGTGTGGAATGTGCAGCGTATGGGAAAATTGTTAAGCAGTCCGAAACAAAATGAAAAAAAGAAAATGAAAATGAAAATATTTCTGGCCAAAGCCTTTGTTATGGTTTTGTTAGAGAAATAGGCTGTGAGAAAAAGAGATTACGTTTTAATAAAGCAAAATCCGGCTTTAATTCACGATGCGTCTAAAGTCTTTCTTATGTAGAAATTGTTATTAAATAATTTCATGCATATATATTTATTAGCTTGTGTTCAGTTTTATTCATTTATAGTTGGCTAAATCTTATCAACATTCCAAGTTACTTAAGTAATATAAATGGTAAAAAAAATATTGTTTAGATTCTAGCTTACATTTATTTAGCTTGAATTTCACTGTATTTTAATATTTATTTAGCCACAAAACTTAACCACAAAGAACACATAAAAGCAAATACATTGTGCTTCGTTTGCCAAGCACATAAAAATTTGTCCGATTCTCTCGACAAAAACTACAACAATAACTATATAATTTGAAACATGCAAGCCCCGCCCCTCTGCTCCATGCAAAATTTAAATGTCATAAAACAAATGCAAGCGCTGCTGGAAAATTATAGTTTCCCAGAGTCAAGAAAATGCTTGATAACAGCAAAGAGTGTAAAAACTCTGCCACCCAACCCTGAAGCGTGTCATTTTTCATGCAGATTTATGTAAAAATTTGTGAAATTTGCGTAAAGAAAACTGCAAGAGAGAAAAATACAGAGAGGGCGATGGGCAGTACGAAAAGAACTTTTGCATCGAGCATTGAATTTGATGGCAAATAATGCGACTTTATAACTAGTTTAAATGCACTTTGCATGTCACAGACGCTTGATAAAATTACTTAAACATTCTCCGCTCTGCGCTTCGCTTTTTATGGTGTCTGCAGCTTGACTTGAGCTCAAGGGTTGACTGCATCAGCGCAGTTGAAGCCCCCGCACCACTCTCTGCTTCTCTTTTATTATATTGCCAGCCAACAATGGCTTATAATTATTTCTTTCTCTCTTCTTCATTTTTCTCAATTTTTATTTCTGCATATATTTTTCTTTTTTTGTATTATTTAAAGTCATGAGCCGCTTACTGCCTTTTATTTATATATACTATACATATATATAAAAATGTATATATATATTTGAGTATATTAAAAGGCAGAGCTGTGGGCGGCACTGCAAGAAGACATCTGCAATGTCGGCGCTGTGCGGTATCTGCAGCTTTCC
>SCDT01002102.1:2035-30214 GCA_004143765.1 Drosophila melanica | reverse complement strand
ATATACATAATTAAACGCAAAACAAATTTCTGGTTCCGGCCTGTGAACCAAGTTCCGAAAATCGACGCTATCTGTCCGTTGCTAACTTGTCGCACATGGTGATTTTTAAATTTTCTGCAAGACGATACTACCAAACCCTTTCAAATGAATGCTTAAAATTTCTAAATCTACAAATTGATATAGCACGAATGGTGGGCCATTATCTGTTAGATGAAATATACGCCTTCAAACGCAAGGCAAATATTTTTAAGCAATGGGGTTGCTGCATATCGTTTAAAATATCTCTGAAACATTCTATAACAATTTAAGTGAATATCTTAGGAAGAGTGAGGTAAAACTATATCAATCGTGTATACATGGTATATCAAGATTTCTAAAAAACGTTATCTTTGAGTATAGTACCCAATTTTCGAACTCCATTTTTTGCGCGTATTAATACCGGTTAGTGAATGCATTAATATAACGGAGTATTTAACTCTTAATGGCTTTGTATTCAAATTTGATTTGATTTAGTACTTAAATAAATAAATAAACGCAAAACAAAGATGTGGTTCCGGCTCCGGAACAGAGTTCAAAATATCGACGCTAAATTACCGATGCTTATTTGACGCACATTATGGAATCACGTCTAGAAATAAAACTGCAAGAACCTAATCCACTGTTCACGCGTTGGCTGGAACGCTGGCTGCATGATGCCGAGCAGCGCAATCGCAAATCGCAGCACAAGCTGCGGCAGGCGCTGCAGGCACTGCGCAATTATCCGCTGCCCCTTTACAGCGGCCGCGAGTGCGCCGTGCTGCGCGGCTTCGGCTCGACGCTTTGTCAGCTGATCGACGACGAGCTGCGCCAGCATAGGATGCTGGCTGATCGGGTAACGTTGCCAATGGCAACCAGCAGCAGTCAGTACCAGGAGCAGGTGCAACAGGTGCTTAAAACCGTGCAAAAAAAACAGCAGCAGCAAAAGCCCAAGAAACTGACCAAGAAGGCACAACAAGAACTGGCAGCAGCCGAGGAGCGGGAGCGCGTCGTGCACATGCCTGCGGGCAGCTATCGCATTGTGCTGCTCGTGGACACACAGGAGACGAGCGGCAAGAACAAGCGCGTCTTGGACCAGACGCGTAGCTATCTGCAATCGCTGGCAGTGGAGCACGAGGTGCGTCGCCTAACAGTCGGTGACTTTCTCTGGATAGCACGCGACGCCGCCGGCAACGAGCTGGTCTTGCCCTACATAGTTGAGCGCAAGCGCATGGACGATTTGGCCAGCAGCATACGCGACGGCCGCTTTCACGAGCAGAAGCATCGCCTGCGCCAGTGCGGACTGCCGCACATAATCTACCTGATTGAGGACTATGGCGACAACGAGCAGCTGGGTCTGCCGCTAGAGTCGTTGCAGCAGGCGCTGGCCAACGCTCGCATCCAGTCCGCCGGCATCCAAGTGGTGCGCTCCGATAATCACTATCGCTCCATGTGCTATCTGGGCGGGGTAAGTGGCGCCCTGCAACAGCTCTATGTGCACGGGGCCAAGGCGCTGCAGAGCGCCAACAAAACATGTCTGACGGAGGCACAGTCCGACAGCTTCCTAAGCGACGGCTGTGAGGGTCTGCTTAAGTTTCGTGAGCTGTACGAGGATTCGGCGCGCAATGCGCAGCTGACGGTGCGCGAAGTGTTTGTACAGCAGCTGCTCCAGCGACATTCGCTCTCCCTGGACCGTGCGCTGGCCATCGTAGAACGCTACGCAACGCCGCGCCTGCTGCTGGATGCATACGCCGAGTGCCAAACTGAGACAGAGGCCCGACAACTCCTAGCCGGACTGGGCTGTGGCCCGCTGCAGCGTCCGCTTGGCGAAAAATTGAGCCAGTGCATCCATCAGTTCTACACTAGCGAATTTATGTAAGGCAACAAATGCATTAGGTTTAATAATTGTGTTTAGTAGTTATTAGTTAATTGGACATATCTAAAGTTATATACACATATTTATACAATAAGAATTATAATGTTTGACTAGTTTTTAGGGAGGATCCGAAAAACAAAAATTGAATGCCATTTGAATGTTCGATACTATTTAGATATTGCGAAAATGTCGTATTGCCATATCCACGGGCAGATCGAAATCAAATTTGGACAGGGCGTCAATTGAGCGCAACGAGTCGCGGAAGCCCGTGCATGCCACATAGCTATTGGACGTGTAGTACGTGTCGATAAGCTCATTGCAGCTGAGTATCAGATTAAGCCATTCCACCAGAAGATGTGCGCTTGGAATGAGAAATATAAAAAAGAAAGTATTCAAATGTGCATACATATATATAATAACGTAAAATCTTTAAAAATTGGGTTCCTTTGCTAAAAGACGCAAATAATTTCGAAAAGTTTATATTTTTCTGCGGTACTATTAAATATTATATAATATGCCTAATTGGAAAATCGATATTTACCGCCAATTAGCGCTTGGGAAATTTTCGATAGTTTTTAACTTAAAATTTAAAGTTAAATGTGTTGTTCACGAAATGTAATGTGGTGAGAAATCGAAAATTTCGAACTTATAATTTGCAAGATAATATCGATAACGGGCAAACATTGATAACTTAAATAAATGCAGTCAACTTATGGTACTCGAGTAATCAAAACTTAGCGCCTTTTCATCGGAAATGGTTTCCCTTTTTATTACAGGGTATTAGCGTTACTTACTTGAGGCCTGCACAAATTAAGGCCTTGAAGTGGGCATTGTAGCTGCGCTTGTAGGGTCGATGCATGGCCAGGATCATGCCAATGGCACTCAGCAGGCTCTGCTTTGCCGTAACTGCATGGGCGTCCACAATATCGAGTTGAAAGCTTTGCGAGAGCTTCCTGGCTGGCGTGTTGTTGTACTCATCGCCATGCTTCAGATTGTAGTACTCGAGTATCAGCTCCCAGGCGTGCATGGAGCGACCAATGCCAAGGAACTGCATGTCCGGTGCCACACCTGCCGACACTCGCTGTGCGCCCGGGTGCAGGCAGCGCATGAACGGCACCATAAGACTTGAGGCCGCTGACTCGGCTGGTATGCGCAGTCCGTGCTGTATGAGCTGCTGAAGGGTGCGTGCCAAATTCTTGCGCACCACGGTGGTCAGCTCGCGTCCAATGGTGGCTATGGAGTCGCCGCGCATATGCACAACGCGACGACCCAGCGACTTGTCCTTGTTCCAGTCATACCGCTCGTACATGTCCTCATCCGAGTCAGACGATGCAGCGGCGCTCGCGGCATACGGCGTCAGCTCATGGCCGGCGGCGTTGGCAACTGCGCGTCTACAACGCGGCGGCAAGGTGGTTAATGCACCATTCTGGGCATTAAAGGAACCGGTTGCGTTGCTGCCATTGCTCGCTTGCTTCTGCTGACGCAGCGCCCGCTTGATATTGGCCAATTTCTCACGGTCGCAACTCAATGTGGCGGCCAAGGCGGCCACCTCCTGGATGTCTACCTCCAGCTGAGCGCGCAAGTCACTACAAAAACAAATGGATATTTTCAAAATAGATAAGCATTCTCAAAAAATGGACAGGTAGAATTGTTTTAGAAGATATCGGGAACCTAGAAGTCCCATCTGTTGGCTAGTCTCAGGTGCACACAATCATAACGGACGATAACTGTTGTAATTTAATGTGCATTTTTCAATTTATCGTCAATCGATACGATAGAGCTAAGCATTGAACGAATGAAACGTTAATTTCATGCGTTTTCTCGTGTCCCATTATTGTTTGTTTTACATATGTTTTTTACTGTTTGATTTTAGATTCAAACCTGGCTTGTTGTGACTCGAACAAAGGATAATGAAAATAAAGGAACGATAAGCTATAGTCTGGCATGTACTACGTTCGTTCAGTTAAGCGAGTAGTTCAATCAAACGTATTCAGAATGAATCGATACTACTCTACTCACAAACATAACCCACTTTTGAATTTGCTAAACATATTTGTTGGCATAAATTAATTATTTCTTATAATTTTATAATTGATTTGCTTGTTTCTCACTCACCCCCAGTGGTTGCCCTTGTGTGTCTTCTTGAGGGAGTTCTGCTGAAAGTCCGCTTGCCGTTTGGCGAAATGTGTGCTGGCAAACATCTGCATCAGGAGCGAAGCCTTGTCGAGCAGTCCGTGCGCCTTGCTGTGCAGGCTTTCGCGTCGCGGCACTTGTGCCGAGGATGATGATGCGGCCGCAGTCATGTGGCCGCTGCTGTTGGTTGTTTTCGTCGATGTGGTTGTCATAACGGGCAGTTGGACGGGCGTCTGGCGGGCCGTCTGCTGGGCTGTCTGCTTGGCCGCATAGCTGTTGTAGGCGCCGCTAAGTAGCTTCAGTTTGTCACTGGCGCTGGTGGTGCCGTTGCCGTCGGCGGTGTCGCATTGGAGGAAGGCAATGAAACGTTCCAGATCGGTAATTTGCGTTTTGAGCTGTGCTACCAGCTGCTCCTTCATTTTAAGCGGGCCGACAAACTCGCCAATGGCATTGTCCACCTGATGGCGCAGCTGCTCGGTGCTGAGTGCGGGCAGCTGATGTTGCTCCACCTGCAGATTGAGCTTGAGGCGCAGCTCGTCCAGTATAAACTTTTGCTTCTCGAGCAGCACATGCTGTGGTAAAACACCTGGCGCACCCGAATCATAGGCCAGCTGCTCCAGCTCGGTTAGCTGCGATTTCAGCTGCTCGATCAACTGTCCATCGGGCGGTGCCGTCATCGGCGTCCCGTCATCGCCGCTGTCGCTATTGTGCTGAGCCACATCCGGTATGCCTTGAAAGGCGAAATCCTCCAGATCACGCAACAGCTGATCCCGCTCATTTGTGGGCGCCTCAACAATCTGTCGCACGCGCAGCTGGACATGCGCGAACTGTGAGGTCAACGCTAACAGCGAGCTGGTCAGCAGCTCCTGCTCCTCCTCGATGCTGCGCAAACGCGCCAATTCGCTGGCATTATCCGTGCCAGCTGTCACCGTCTGCGGCTGTTTCTCCAGTGAAAGGCTGAGCATCGCTGGCTCTACTTCACAATCGACGCCCGTCAGCAGCTCGGAGCTGGCGCTGTTCGCATCATCATAGTTGGCGCCCAATGGGGACCAGCGTTCGCTCAGCGACTGCGCCTCATCCTCGCCATCAGCGTCCGCATCTGCTTCTGGATATGCTTGACTCTCTCCATCCCCATTGACAGCGACAGTTGTCTTAGTTGCTGTTTTTGTTATTGTTCGCTGGACATTGTCACAGCTGCTGCTGTTGCTGTTGCAGCTGCTGCTGTTGCTTTTGCTGGCTGTCTGCTGACCTTCGGCCAGCGTGGCATTCGTGTCCATATGTGTGCCTGGCCAGCGCAGTTGACGCTCTCCTTTAAATCCAACGTACACTCAAGTTACTATTGCGAAAAATCAATCAGTTGCCTGCTCCTCTAACAGCTGGCCAATCTCGCATTTATGTCTACGTGTGCCTGTGGTTGGGGGTGTGTGTGTGAGAGTGTGTGGGTGTGGGTGGGCAAGTTTCGAGTGTTGCCACAATAACAGGCGACTAGGCTGGCTGGTGGGATCACAGTCAAGACGCGCGCGCTGCAACTGTTTCTGACGCACTGACAACTGAATTCGTTTGCAATTGCAAAGCTTTTCACAATGGGGTTGGTTTGAGCTTTAAGTTCAACTCGTTTAGGGGTTGCAATTGAAAAGCTCGTTAAGTGTTAAAGATATGCCAAAAGCTCTTTCCAAAAGCCCGAAAACCCTGAGCTTACTAAAGCTTTTGTGTCTCAAAACCTCTCCAATGGGCTCCTCGACGATGGAATGAATGAATCAAGTTATTTATTTTAATATCATTAAGCTTAGTAGCTCAACACAGATGTTATTTACACTGACTTTAATAAGGCTTTTAAGTATGTCAATCATTCGCTATTACTGCATAAACTTCATCTTGTGGGATTTCCAGACAGCCAAATGCTCTGAATTTCTAATATGTAACTCTTAGAACCCAGTCTCTAAGCCTGTTAAAGGCTTGTGGAGGCTTCCGGAGTACCACAAGGTGGTCATCCGGCTCGTTTTTGTTCCTTCTGTGATAAGTCACTCCCGTGTGCTGATGTATGCCGATGATGTACAATTTTGCCTGCTGCTTACTAATTCAAAATCTTGTCAGTTTTTTTTGACAGTTTTCTGACTTGGTATCAAGAAAATTGATTAAACCTCAACTGCAATAAGTGTCAGTTAATATCTTTTTATAGAAGAATGTCCTTTTTGTATCATTGTATTCTTTATAGGAAGCCACTCGATCGTATTGAATCAGTTTAACTATGAATATAGATCCCAAGGTTGAATTTGCGAAGCACATTTCTTTTGCCTGGGCTTCATTAGGCGTTGGTCGAAAGAATTTGATCATCCCTATGTTACTAGAACACACAGTTCAGTTGTCTGCCCTTGTATATAGTGTATTTAATACAAATTCCACTGGAATCTCAACATTCGTATGCCTTCTTACCTTAGTGGATGTTTACTGTTAAATCTTCCCCCTCTTTATGGCCGTAGTACCATGCTTAGTGTAATCTTGTTACACATACTAACTGACAGGGAAGTTGCCTCAGCCAAATTAGTTTTTATTATCTGAGCAGTAGTAGTAGTCCTTTCCTTTAATTTTGTAGTAATACCTATAATAATATAACCCATTTCGTATGAAATGTTCAAAGTATAATAACCTTTTCCATATAAAAAGTAATGCTTCTCTTAAGTCCATTATATATATTATAACAAGTGAGAGGGCTCTAGTCGGGGCCGCCCGAGTAGGAGATACCGTGAACCCTGGGAGGGCTCTAGGAGACTCACACACAAGCACACACACGCAAATCTTTGTTTTCTTCTAAACTAAATGATCCTTATGAATTTTTCAGAACATATTAAGAGCATCGAAATGTATGTACAAACCAATTTGCTGGTCTGTAGTATTTTATTTGCGTTTTTTATGGTTTTGCCGACATTAGGGCCGATTAGGGGGAGTCATCCAATTTTTGAAATAGTTAGAATCTTCGCATGCTTTACGCGAACTTATTTACACTCTCTAGCTCTAGTTTTAATAGTTTACGAGTTATGGTTAAAAAAGAAAAGGAAAGATATAGAAAGGAAAGATCAATTGATCTTTTAAAATAAACTTCATCTGCGTATGATATATACGAATCAAATGAGTGCAAGATAAGTCTTTTTAAGTCTCTGAAATCGACGCCATCATACAGAAAGGACGGGCAGACGGTCGGACGGACAGACGGACAGAAAGGCGGACTAGCTAAATCGGCTCGTTTACACAAAACTATTATACCCTTTTCATTCATTTTCAATATGTTCAGGGTATAAAAGTAAGTCACAATAGACACCTCAGCTACGTGTGAGACATGATAGACATCAGACAGACACCAATCGTTTAGTTTTTCATGTAAGAAAATATTCGTTAAATCAAATAAAACGGAGGTTTGTGTCTTGGGCGAACAAAATTTGACTGCTAGGTGCGTCTGCTGGCCGGTAGGTGGCGACACATTGAAAAATTTTTAAATAGAATTGCCACGCCTCCAGTGGGCATAGTCGAAATATTTTAACGCGGGTATATACGAGTATATATTCCAGATAGAAACGTATGTCATCCCCTTATTCGTTTTCGATTAACAATATTTTCGTTCAAAATTTCAAAAATTTCCGCCTGCTCCAATTCCCGCAAGCAAATCGCAAAAATAGCCACCCCGCAAAATTAAAAAAACCGAAAATGTTCAAAACAACAATAATAATTAAGATCTTTCTTGCTTGTTAATAATTAAATCTAAGATCAAAAGAATATCAAATATGAAAATCAATGCAGTTTTAACAAAGTAATGCAGTATTTCAAATATGGGAGCTGTGACAAAAGAATTGTTGTGTGATGATGAATATGGAAATCAAATAACTTCGTATATAAACTATTATTGTTAGCCTAGGGGAGGTCACCAGCAATCTGAATACGAATTTGCTGACTCTTGCTTTGAAATTGTGGTAAATATTCACCTTATGTTGATTTTAATATTTTAAATGTTTCGTCATGTTATCAATTTACCACGCCACACGGACAGCAAGCCGAACATTGCACAAACGCTCAAGCAGTTAAAAAAAGAGGTCCGATAAAGAGATGACCTCCTCTAAAGATCGAGTCAAAAAAACGTTGGCTAAAAAATGTTCCCAAAATAACAATCATAAAAAAGAGCTGTTATTTATTTAAAACAAGTTGTTATTACAATGTGGGCGAGTATTGCGCAGTCAGTTAGACTCGTCAGCAACGTTCTTAGATCTTTTGATACGAGTTAATAAATAAATAATAATAAATGGAAGCCACCAACTGTAAGCTGTAGAATTTTAAGGTGTAGTGCTCGGCCAGAGCTTTCGAAGAGCTTCTGAAAGCTCCATTGGCAGTATCCCAAAGTTGTCCCAAAGTCAAATTCCCAACTTTGTTAGCCTATTGCGACAAGGGAGAAATTACCTACATTACGCGTTTCTCCTTCAACAAGGAGAAACGTAATATTACCAAGTGTTTGATAAGGTTAATTTCGGAGATAACGATACCCATGTTGTCGTATAACATCTGAGATAGCTGCCAAACGTTCTTCTTTGCCTTAAGACGTGGTCTGGTAATGGAAACGCCTTGCGACTGTTTGTGATAAGCTGATAAGCTCGTCGAGTCAAGTGGATGACACTCCCCCCTTGCGGTCATTTTGGGGTCGTCTGGCTGCCACAAACACTAAATGATTTTATGAAGGCACTCATTTTGGATTTCGAAAAACATTCGTTTTGCGTGTATTTCACTTAGGTTAACACAAAAAAAGTAAACAAAAATGAGGACAAAAACAAAAAAAATGTATGTATATATAATTCAATGAAGTAGTGCGGCCTGGGGACAACTGGGAATACTTGGTGTTATTTAACGTGGCGTAAAATTATGCTTGCCACCGTCGACGGACAGCAGGGCGCCGGTGGTGAAGCTGGCCTTGGAGCTGGCCAGAAACGCAGCGGCCTCGGCAACTTCAAAGACATCGCCGACACGGCCCATGGGATGCGAGTTGACGGCACGTTCGTGCAGCGATTTGTAGGCCTCGTCCACAATGCCTATGCGGCTGTGTATGTTGGTCACCACAAAGCCGGGATTCACTGAATTCACACGCACACCCTGCGGCGCCAGCTCCAGCGAGACAATTTTTGTGAATTGATCCAGTGCCGCCTTGGAAATGCCATAGCTGAGTGCTCCGGGGAAATGACAGATGCCCGCACAGCTGCTGATGTTGACCACGGCGCCCTTCGTTTTGAGTAGATGCGGCACCGCCGCCTTGGTTAACAATACAACGGCGCGCAGATTCGTGTTGAGCACCGCATCGAACTCATCTATGTCGAGATCGATGAGGGGTCCATTGCCGAGAATGCCGGCGTTATTCACCAGCACATCGATGCGTCCGAACCTGTTAAGCGTTTGCTGTACAATCGCATCCGCATCCTTGGTCACATCGGCCACCACTTCGAGCACCTGGACACCCTTGTGCCGCTGCTGTAGTGAAGCCTGCGTCGCCTTCAGATTGGTCACGTTGCGTCCGACCAGCGACAGAAGCGCTCCCTCGCGAGCCATCACCTCGGCAATGGCCGCTCCAATGCCGCTGCTGGCGCCCGTCACAATCACCACCTTGTCGCTTAAGCTCATCTTCTCGACTGTTGTCGCCCCGCTGTGCTTGCCCTGAATTTATGCGCTGGCCGAATCCGTTTCTCTCCTACTGATAAGATTAAAGCGACGGCAGCCGTGACGCAAATCGCTGCATGTTGCGCTCGCGTGTAACCTGTTGCGGTCATGTATTGTCATGTGTGTTCCATTGGATTCGATTTTTCGACTCCGTTGCCGTTGTCTTGCAACGTGTGGCGTGCCCCCATTTTGTGAGTCTAGCGACAAGTTTTTAATTAAAAGTTTTTGCGGCCTCTCTGATTTCAAGCATTTGTGAAATCATTCACCAAGCTGACGCCGTCTAGAAGCTCGCCCCCCTTCCATGCGATCTGAGCTGCAGATAAGCCCCATAGTTTGTGCCCCCAGCCCAGACCAGCCTGCTAAACGCCTCCAGCCTGCTGAATGCTGCGTGCTTGCTGCTGGCTGCTCACATTAACTCTAAGCGTTTCCGTTGTCAGATAATTAACATTTCCATTTAGCCAGAGAGCTGGCTGGCTGGCTGGCTGGCTCGACTCGGCTCGGCTCATATATCACCAAAGCAGCCAAGAACGTGCTCAAGATATATGAGCGAGTGAAGGAGAAAAAAACCGAGTGGAACATAAGCAAAATAAGAGAGGGAGCTAAAACTGATTGCGATAACAACAGTTGCAAATTATCACAGCACTTGTTATGATAGTTACTGAATGTGGAGCAAGAACGAGCAATTTGTTGGAATTACTCAAAGTATCTCATTCGTTAACTTATGTATATAATGAAATAAATAAAGACGCGATTTTTGAAAAAATGTAATTTTATTTCAAACTGCACTTAACTTAAATGTAATTTACAATTCGTTGAAGATACAACTTGACGTTTAGAAGTGTCTTGTAAAACTCATTTTTAAAACTGGAGTCAACGCTTAGCAAACCTCGGCTTGAGCTCTTTAGATCATGAGCTTTTGCGCCTTTAACAATGATCTTTATTATTTGTTCTCTTCATGAGTTTCTGGAATATTCTGAGAGCCTGGATTTGTGCTGCGTTGGCTATTTATGCATTTGGTGGGAATAACGATTATGATCGGTCCCACGCCGAAATTGTTATTGTCAACAAAAATTTATATGTGGGAGTTTAATGACCTATGTGCTTCCTATCGTTCCTGCTTAGGGTGTATTATGTTACAGAGCTTATATGATGCGCTTAGTTGCTAGGGTTTATGTATAAGGGGTGACATTGGTTGCTGTAGACATATGTTATATACTATGCGAGTGTATGTAAGAACTTAGTATATGCTGTGTATGAATTGTGGGTGTGATACACATGTCACTTCCCCATCCCTAAGAAATTAGCCTATACTTAGGCGGATACTTTTGGATATAATGTAGGTGTGTTACAAATTACAATATTATCGGTTTCTCACTGTTACTTATAGTATTTTCTTGCATTTGTAAGTTAACTGGTTCTTCGCTTAATGTTTTTTCTTTTTGTTTCTTATACTTTACAATAATTCTTTGAGGTATAGCTTTAAATTTGTAAATCATATACACTATTATGGCGGTTATAATTGTACAAAGTATTGTTATTATTATAATTTGGAACGTGAGGATGATGTTTTATAATTTCTTTTGTTTGTATGTAAGATAGAGGTACACCTCAAACTAATCAAAATAGTCAGTCTAATCCAAATAAAAATAGGAATAGCAATGATTCCCGTGAAAACGGAAGAAATCGAAACTACGGCAACACGCCAAGAGCACAAAGTTACAATAATAATACACAACAAACAAAACCCCAAATCGATAACAGCGCCCAAATCAACAAAGAGTTTAGGCAGAATTTAAATAACGCCAGGGCGCAGAATCCCCTTAATTATCAGAAGCAATCTAGCCATTCAGCAGCACCAAATCCACCAGTCAAAAGGCAACGAGAAAGCACTAGTGGCCAAATGAAAATGGACACAAGTGAAAATTTTCATCAACATGCCTCGGAACCAGAAATAGAACGGTTAGAACTAACCCATTAATAAAAATAATTATGAATAACCAACCTCTCAAATGTATAATTGACACAGGCTCATCTATAAATATAATGAGAAATTTTTTTCTAAAATTCCCAATAAATAAATGCCAATTAGAAGTTCATACCATAAACGGTACGATAACTTTAAGTCAAGCCATTTCACTAAAACCTTTGTCTAACGCAACAAACATTTTACATACACAATTTCTCAAAGAACTACGATTTGCTATTAGGTCGAGATTTCTTAGAGAGTACTCAAGCACTCGTAGATTATAAAAACAAAACCGTTCGTATAAACGATTACATATTCGCTATGCTACATAATCCAGAAGCCGAATTGCCAGTAGATGAACCATATTCAAAATACCTTGTTCTGCCCCTGTCTGAAGACAAACAATTTGTGTTCGCCATTAATAACGAACTATCAGAATTCAATGAGTTTCGACTCGATCATCTTAACGATGAAGAAAGAAATAAACTAACAAAAGTCTTAAAAGAGTTCGGTGATATCCAATATCGAGAAGCCGAAAATTTGACCTTCACAAATACGGTAAAGCATATCATTTAAACCAAACATGAAGACCCAATTTATAAAAAACCTTATAAATATGCCCAAACATTCGACCAAGAAGTCGAAAGCCAAATCAAAGAAATGATTACACAAGGTATAATTCGAAAATCGAAATCTCCTTATTGTTCGCCTATTTATAGTATACTCGACAAGCTAGGCAAATGTCAGTATTTCACTAGCATTGACCTCGCAAAAGGTTCTCACCAGATTCAAATGGATAAGGACTCAATTCGTAAGACAGTTTTCTCAACGAAATTTCGTTGACAATACCAATATACTCGAATGCCATTTGGCTTGAAAAATGCACCTGCAACGTTTCAACGCTGCATGAAAAATCTGCTTGAAGATTTGATCTACAAAGATTGTCTGGTTTATATGGACGACATAATTGTGTACTCCACTTCATTGGAGGAACACATATTGTCATTGAGGAAGGTATTTATGAAATTAAGGGAGGCCAATCTAAAATTACAGTTAGACAAATGTGAATTCATGAAAAAACACACTGAATTCTTAGGCCACATAATCACAATAGAAGGTATAAAACTAACCCAACAAAAGTTGAAGCAATACAAAAATTCCCAATACCGAAGATAGGGAAAGGAATCAAATCATTTCTAGGACTTTGCGGTTTCCATCGAAAGTTCATCCCAAATTTTGCAAAAATAGCAAAACCAATGACAGCAAAACTTAAAAAGGGCGCAGTCATAAACGTAAAAGATAAAAAATACATTGGAGCATTTGAAAAACTAAAATTGCTCATTATGTCCGATTCTATATTAATTTATTCGAATTTCGAGAAACCATTCTCATTAACTACTGATGCCAGTAACATTGCCATTGGAGCTGTACTGTCCCAGCAACACAAACCAACTTTAAATGAACATAAAGTTATTTATTCGGCAATAGAGAAAGAACCACCAAATACTTCAGGCCATATCTCTTCGGAAGAAAATTCGAGATCCTTATTGATCACAAGCCCCTAGTCTGGCTAAATAACATAAAGGAACCCAATATGAGATTACAAAGATGGAAAATCAAATTAAATGAGTTTGATTATCACATCAAATATGTTCCAGGAAAGGAAAATCACGTAGCAGATGCCCTATCCAGAACTAAAGTTGAAGAAAATCTATTAGCATAGCAGCATTATGTTTAGCATAGTGCGCAAGAAGATAATTCAAATTATATTCCCATCACGGAAGGACCAATAAACTATTATAATAGGCAAATTGAATTCATAAAAACCAACAAAAATAAAGTTGAAACCATACATTATTTCCACAAATTAAAAATAAAAATCTCCTACCGAGAAATGACTCATGATTACGCCAAAGACCTAATAAAAGAATACTTATGCACTAAAAAAAGCGTCGTCTATTTTCACTGTGAAACCGATTTCACAATCTTTCAAAATGCTTATATCGAAATAATTAACCCGAACAACACAACAAAGGTCATGACATCCTCTTAAAAATTAATCGATATCCAAACATACGCACACTTCAAGGAAATTATTCTTAAAACCCATAAAGATTTATTACATCCTGGTATCGAAAAAGTCACATTACTTTTTAAAGAAAAATATTACTACCCTGATCATCAGAATTTAATACATAATATTATAAACGAATGTGAAGTATGTAACATAACCAAAACCGAACACAGAGGTACCAAACTTTCATTCCAAACTACTTCGGAAATATTCAACTCCAGAGTAAAATATGTCATGGATTTCTATTTAATTGATAATAAACAATTTCTATCCTGTATAGACATATATTCAAAATACGCAGCATTAATAGAATTTAACAGCAGAGATTGGCTCGAAACAAAACGAGCAATTCTTTAAGTCTTCAACCAAATGGGTAAACCCATCGAAATCAAAGCAGACAAAGATTCAGCAGTTATGTGCGCAGCCCTTCAAATATGGCTACAGTCTGAAGATGTAAAATTAACTATAACCACAAGCAAGAATGGAATTTCTAATATTGAGAGATTTCATAAAACTGTTAATGAAAAACTTAGAATAATCAGAAGCGAATCTAACCCAGAAAATAAACTGACAAAATTTGAAACAATTCTTTACACATATAATCATAAAACCAAGCATAATACAACTGGTAGGACACCAGCCGATATATTTATATATGCCGGAACCCCCGCATATGACACTCTAGCTAATAAAGCCAATAGAATAGCAAATCTTAACGAAAAACGTCAAGACTTTGAAATAGATACTAGATTTAAAGAAGCACCATTAGTTAGAGCTAAAACCACTACACCTTTTAAGAAAACAGGAAATTTAAGACAAATAGACGAGAAACACTTTGAAGAAACGAACAAAGGTAGAAAAATAACCCATTATAAATCTAAANTACACCTTTTAAGAAAACAGGAAATTTAAGACAAATAGACGAGAAACACTTTGAAGAAACGAACAAAGGTAGAAAAATAACCCATTATAAATCTAAATTCAAAATGAAAAAGAAAATTAATTTAAGTAAATACGATAATTCCAGATCATCTGACCAGCAAAGCCCAGAAAGATCAACGGAAATTATCAGCATGTCTAATATTATTCTTATTAAATATCTTTGTCCGAGAAACGAACGCTCAAAGCATAGAGATAAATCCGATTGAAGCCAAAAACGGCTACCTAATATTCAAAACAGGAGAGATACATTTACCAATAAAATACGAATATCATTATCTGTCCGTAAACATAACTAAAACTGAACAAAATTATTATGATCTAATTAAACAAGCAGAAGAATTCGAAACATTGCCACAAATAAAATATTTATCTGAAAAACTAGAAAGAGAAATGAATGGCATAAGAATAGCAAAACGCAGTAAACGCGGATTTGCTAATTTTATGGGTACCATCTACAAATATTTATTTGGCACATTAGGCCAACAACACAAAGAAGAGCTCGAATCGAAAATAAATAACTTGGCGAAAATAGCGTCCAGGTAAATGAATTAAACCATGTAATAGAAGCAGTAAATAAAGGTATAGAAATAATAAATCAATTTAGCCAAATAAATGAAGGAGATCAAAGATTAGCACTACTTATTTTTAACCTTCAAGAGTTCACAGAATACGTAGAAGACATAGAATTAGGAATGCAGTTAACGAGACTCGGAATCTTTAACCCAAAGCTATTAAAGCATGACACCTTACAATATGTAAACTCAGAAAAACTTTTAAACATAAAAGCATCCACATGGTTAAAAACCGATTTAAAGGAAATTCTAATAATTTCCAACTACCTAGAGAAATAATTAAGACACCTATCTTCGAGATTTAACCATAATATATTAACAGAACTAGTTCACAATAAATATTTCATGCAAAATGCACAAGCACTTTGTGCTCTTGGCGTATTGCCGTAGTTTCGATTTCTTCCGTTTTCACGGGAATTATTGCTATTCTTATTTTTATTTTGATTTGACTGGCTATTTTGATTAGTCTGAGGTTTACCTCTATCGGACAATATTGTATCGTATATACCTTCTAATTTCGCTACCTGCTAATCTTGGAGACACTGGTTATGTCGTGTCTAGCAAGGGGCATAAATAATCTGTCAGGCAATTTTCCCATTATCACGTCTTTAATTGTGTTTTTTAATGCATTTGTGTATAACATAGTGTTTAAGTGTTCATATTCTAGCATTAACTTATTCGATATAATGTAAGACTTATACTCTAGCTCTTCGACGAACTTACGGATGGTTCCGTTGAAAGGTGTGTTGTAGATGCGTCTTAGCAATTCCTCGCATGGTGTTTGCGACTTGAGTTCTGAGATTAGGGTTGATCTTAGTTCGGTCCATGTGCGGGCTGCGGAAGTCGACGCTGTGTTGTCATACATCGTTGGTCGGATATAACTGCATTATGAAGTCCACGCGGCGAATGAACGCACTCAGATCCTCGGTGGCTCCATGGAAAGTTGGCACTTGCCATATTTGGCTTAGTGCTTGGTTGAGGTTGAAGTTCACTTAACAAGGCAATGGGCTCCGATGGTTGCGACATCTTGGCTCACTTCTTTCTGGTATTTTTTTGAATCGTGGGTTTTTTTTGTTTTGGTTTTTGGCTTTCGCGTTGTTCGCCCGCGCTAACCAGTTAGTGCGTTTTGCAGGGATCAAAGGATATGCAAATCCACGTCACACTCACTGTTCTGTAGTGAAGTACGTTCACTACCTAGTAACTCTGACTGTCCAAAGGATCAATCGTGAAACGAATTACTAGTTTGCCGCAATGATTTCACTAATCGAACTCGATCGCGATGAACGTAGACGACTAGCATTTTGAACTTGGGACACTGATTGTCCTTTAATAGTCCTTATTCACTTTAACGTATCCTACCGGGTGCGCCAATGAAATAGTTTAGACCGCGTTGTTGAAAAAAAATATAATTTTATTTCATACTTTCAACTTAACGGTTAGGAGTGTCTAATGTAAATCAACTTGACTGTAAGAAGTCTCTTGAAGAACTCATTCTTAGAACTGGAGTCAACGCTTAACAAACCTCGGCTTGAGCTCTTTAGATCATGAGTTTTTGCTCTTTTGACAACGCTCTTCATTGTTTGTTCTCTTTATGAGTTTCTGGAATATTCTGAGAGCCTGAATTTAAGCTGCGTTGGCTATTTATGCATTTGGTGGGAATAACGATTGCGGCGGATGTTTATAATTGATTCTATGATCGGTCGCACGCCGAAATTGTTATTGTCGCCAAAGATTTATAATTTTGGGGTTCAAGTGTTTACTGTTACAAATTTTATGTGTTTATTATCGTTCTTGCTTAGGGTGTATTATGTTACAGAGTTTATATGGTGTGCGTAGTTGCTAAGGCTTATGTATAAGGGGTGACATTGGTTGCTGTGGACATACATATGTTATATACTATGCTGATGTATGTAAGGGCTTAGTATATGTTGTGTATAGATTGTGGATGTGTTACATATGTCACTATATATATATTTATGTTATTATATATATATATATATATATATATAGTTCTATATATATATATAGAACAACTGTTGCAAGCGCTAATGTGTTGGCCATATATATGTTGCCCATATATATATATATTATTATTAACAGTAGCTTAGAGAGAAAAATTTCGGACTGAAAAAAGTTTGAATGCACACTAACTAAGTAATTGTAATTCTTAAAACACAAACTTGATCTAAGTACGAATTATTGAGAATTAGCTTAAAACCGAGTACTAAAATCTTAAAAAAATCTTACTAAAGAAAGAATTCTCATACCAAGTAAAACACTCAATTTACAATTTAATTTTTGGAAATTAGTTGCAATATTTTAAATTCAAGTTTGGAGCTCTGGTTATACCGCACTGTACATTTACATAATATATATAATTTTGTATTAGTTTTTAAGTTGTGGTTTCGAGAAATACTTTATGTGGAAAATATTTTATATTCCAATTTTTTAACGATTTTTGAAAAGTTTATAAATGATTATTTGAAAAATCTTAGATTAAGACATAACTGAACTGTCAGTATATAAACATCTTTTAAGAGTGAAAAGTACTGTGATATAAACTGTTTAAGTTTTTATCTAGTAACTTCTAAATTTAAGTACTTTCAACTTTAACAAGAATTTAAGAAGAATTAAATCTGAAATATAAGGATATGGGGCTTCAAACAAAATATTCATACAATAACTCTAATTTCATGGTTCGAATTATAAAATTGATTGAACATACTTGCTAAATGTTTTAAAATAAACTAATATAAACTTGTAATTAATTAATATATTGATAATAATATATATGTGTAGCTAAGGGTTTTACTAATAGGAACAACATTTGTTTTAAGCCCAATAAACGGCACTTAAGCTACATAGGTATCTATCAGATACAAGTACAAAAAGAGTGTTGCCGCATATCTGGTTAAAATTCTTTGCTATCCGCTGTTATCAACTCAATTACACGGCTATCGTCGTTTCTTTTCCCTTTGCCAACAACAACACAGGAAAAGTTTTTATTTTTCCGTTTAATTTCTTTACTCAAATTTGTTGCCTTGCTTCTGTTTGGCATTAATGTATGCGCAGAAGACCAGGAATTAATAAATGACTGCAATCAAGCAGTGTCAGGAGCAAAGTTTATGGAAATTAACAAGCAGCTGGGATTGCATATAAATTAATTCATTGTACTCAATGATCAATTTTGTAATAAATTAGGTTTTAATAACACAAGAAAGAAAAAAAAAAATAGAAAAAAGCAAACATAAAAGGAAAACTTAAAACTAACTAAAGCTACCGGCTATATACAGCAACCCGTAATAAGTATGGTTGGGGTAGCGGGGGAAAATGTGATGATGAATATGGAAATCAAGTTACTTCAGAACAGCTTTGTTTTTCACGGGCAGAAACGAGGCCAGCAGACATGCAACTGAAAGGGAAACGGAGATAAAGGAAAATAAATAATTGTAATGAGCCTTGAATTCAAAGCTTTAACAACTTACAGAACATAAAGAGGCTGACCATGAGGAATGGCGGCAAACAGCCCGTGGTCATGAGTGCAGGAAAGAATATATTGCCAAACAAGGAGCCCAATCGTCCGACCATCATGCTCAGCGAGACGATCATTGTGCTGCAATAAAAAATCGAGCTTCAGAGTATACACAAAGCAAAGTCGAGCTCCCTCCCAGACCTACCGCAGCGAGGTAGGGAACATGCTGAGCGAGGCGCTTATTATTGAAGTGCCCGAAATGCTGCCCATTGCAACAAATAAAGAGGCTATCGCCACCGTAGTCACCGATGAACTCGACCAGAACATGCCCAAGGCACACGAGCCGGCAGTGAAGAGGCACAAAGCTGCAAATAGTTTAAAACATATAGGTAAGAACGTAGCTTTTAAAAAAAATATTCTATAGATGAGGTGATAAAAAAAAAATGTGTGACGCCCAAGTGGCCGAGCCAAACAAATTTTCTCTCGATCTGTCTTAAAACTTTGGTGTATGAAGCTTTAAAACTGAGCGAGATTTATATATTGTATATATAGTTTTTACAGATTTGCTACTTGAATACAAAAATTACTTTGTGCGATCTTTAGAGAAAGTCATTAATAAAATAAAATTGAATTTCGAATTTAAATAATTTGTATCCTGCTAAATCGGTCTCTTTAAAAGTCCTCGTTAATTCGTAAAATTTTCAAATATTTTCGTCTCCTTGCTAATTCGTATTCTATTTGCAATTCAATGAACATAAAATCTCTTATAAATCGAAATTTATTTTTAAAGCCTCTTATAATTTGTAATTGAAAACCTAAAAAAAATAAAGTTTTAAGTTGGACCTCCGTTTACTTTTGCGGACAATTTGGTCACTTTAATTTTGAGTTTGAAAAAATTAATTGAAGAGATAGGCGAAAGAGGCTTAACCAATCAAAAATTACAAACTTTTTTAAAGATTGATAATAGTATAAATATATATACTATTTTATGATTCTTTTTTATTATCTAATAGGTGGATGTAAATAATACATTATTAAACTAATAGGTGGATGTAATTAATAAGTAAATAAGCTATATAAATGTGAAGTTCAACTAATATATAAAGCTTAGTTAAATGAAAGCCCCAATATTTGAAAGCACCCCTTTAATTTGTAAAAATTCTGTTTCCCTGCAATTTTAAATTATCGGCTGTATTTAGTTTTGACTCTGATATATGTATATGAATAGATTTGATCAACAAATCTGACGTGGGTATATCCGAGTCTATATGTATGTTAGTTTTCAGTCTCAAGCTTTAAACTTATGTTCATACGAATACCCGGACGGACAGTAAGACAAACTCAATATACTCTTTTAATCTCAAGAGAGAGTATAAAAATCATGTTAGTTGATTTTTAGTTATATGTCTGATTAATACTTACACATAATCACCTTGAAGCCCACCAAATTTACCAGGACACCGGCCAGCCCATAGGAGATCAAGCTAGCAGCGGCCACAATCAAATTGTTTGTGTAACTGGCTGCGCTTACGTTGACCGTGCACTCGGCCATTGTGTCAGCCAAAGATTCCAGTTTCTGTGTGCGATTCACGCTGTACTCAACGATGTCGCAGATGCTTATGCCTGCCGATTCCGCCTGGTTGCTGGCCAGCTGCTCATACTCGGCGATGGAGGCAAACAGCTGTGGGAGCCAAAGACGCATCGTATTCTGCCTGCCAGTTGGATTCGCTGGGTAAGTTGAGTTCGCATTGGAGTTATGCGGCGCTTACCCCAAGAGAACGCAAAAGTTGAGCAGGTAAACCCACAGGGACAGTCCCAGATAGGGTTTGACGAAAAGCGGGCGCAGCTGCAAAAGACCCGAATGGAGCGAGCTCTTCGTCTTGGTGGCCACCTCAACGTCCGTCTTCAAATTGGCCTGATCTGACTGCTGTTCGTTCGCAGGCTTTGCAGCCAGTTCATTGGCCAGCTCCTTGATCTATGATGTTACCGCGAGAAATAAAAAATGTCTCTGATTCAAATTTTTATCGCTCACTGGAAATGCATCTCGTGGCTGCCGTGTGTTTAGTGCATATATGAACTTAAAGGCTTCCAGTGCCTCCTTGTTGCGTCCACGGGACATTAGAAATTTGGGGCTCTCGGGAAAGAAGGGAAATAGCGCACAGCTCAACATGCTGGGCACAGCGGTGATCGCCACAAATATCTGCCAAGAATGCACTGCAAGTATACGAAAAATGATGTTAGGTCTTTGGGCAATATACATACTTATGAACCCATTGAAAATAGCTAAAAGTGGGTATAATGGTTTTGTGCAGATGTACATATGTACATATGTAACAGGCAGAGGGAAGTATGCCCCAACCAAAGACAATATAAATAATAAGATGAGTAACGCGCATACATTTGCACGTAAGAAAAAATTTCTGGTGAGGCTTTTCAAGTGGCTTTTCGCTCTTCAAACGCCACACCAGCCGAGTGGCTTTTCGAGAGCGAAAAGCCACACGATTCAATGCCGAAATCCATAGAGTNGGCTTTTCGCTCTTCAAACGCCACACCAGCCGAGTGGCTTTTCGAGAGCGAAAAGCCACACGATTCAATGCCGAAATCCATAGAGTAATAAAGAACAATGAGGAGGAGGAGGAGGGGGGGAAGGGTAAAGGGTGTAGCGAGGCGCAGGTAGCTGGAAATTTTGCCTGCCTTCAGTAGCATAGTAAAAAGGGAAATGGTCCATAATTCGGCGCATCGACGTGACGTCACATCAGCTTCTGTTCGGCAGGCCAAAAATACACTTTTGCACAGAAACCTAAGATGTGACGTCGCGAATTGAAAAACATTGCAACCTTTAGATTTTCATGCATATTATGGGTTGCGGACACGCATACTTATGCATTGGCACGACAATGTGTGTATTGTTTAGGTGCATCGAGGCAAAAATACCCTTATTTATACTCTTCATATATAAAATGTTTATATAAAACCTATTTAAATTAATGGTTTAATTGAAACTCAGTATATATGCAGAAAACATTTTGCTTCATACTGATTTAGCAAATATTTTGTAGTATTTTGGAATAAAGTGTTAAGAGCACTGAAAAAGTAAACATATCCTATTCAGGGAAAGGGTGTACTCGCGGCTCGTAAATTCTGAGAGCGCAAGTGCACCGATTTCGTTTTCGTTCTCAATTTTGCAAAATATCAAAGACAATATAATATTGTAGAATTTCGGTGTACTGCGTTACTCATCTTAGTGTTTATATTGTCTTTGCCCCAACCCATAAAGTAAATATAATCTTTACCACGACGGCGAGCTGTATAATGTCTATAACTGCAGAGACACAGCTAAACAATCTATTGCAAAACGATTGCAATGAAGATCGGTGAAGAAATACAGAAGTTATTCACAAAAACGTGTGATTGATTTTTAACAAATTTGAAACGCCAATTGGCAGCAATTGTACAAATGTTTGTATTCATGTGCACACACACATGCACACAGGCAGAATTTTCTCTAGCACTTTTCTTGGAATTGTTCTTGTGATGATAAAGTTGATTTTTGTTACGAGGAAACCGAACGATTGATTGTATTTTAATAATTTAATAGGAAAATAAAAGGCGAAACAAAAATGTATTTTAAATTCAATTGATTTAGCCAAACTAGGTAAGAGAAAGAAAAGAACAAAAATGACAAAATTGTCCACAAAAGGTAACGGTAGTTGAGCCAATAACAATTGACTATATGTTGTATGCATTACAAGTTTAAAAAGGTTGTAAAAATGAATTATGATTTATAAGACGTTTTATTGCAAATAAAATTACTTTAAATTAAGGAACAAAAATTTATGGGAGTATCCAACAAGCGTCTAGCTTTTGTTGTGTCGTACCTGGTATTGTCCTTATAATGTTACGAGTGAATGACCCTACGCATATACTTTTTATAATACTTTTATTTTTTTTAAATCACTAATTAATTTCTACGGCACTATTTGATTCAGCCTCAACATAGCTGTTTGCTCTTGGAGTAGTAACCATTCATCGGTCGTTGCCAGATCGACTTAACAAACATGATGCTAAAATTGCACACTTTCAGTGTATACCTATTTACTTAAATATGTATCGATACTCAAAACAAGCTTTAATGGCGGCGCAAGAATTGCGTTCATACGGACAGACAGACATTGTACAAACCCAGTAGACTTTTTTTCTTTTCACTTCGTGAACGAGTGAACTCATTTGGACACCAAGTGTCGAGTATGGTTTATAAAGCCCGAAAATAGTTTAAAGTTTTCCGTAATAAAAGCCATATAACTTTTTTCCTTTATCTGGTACTGCAAACAGCTGGGGACTGATTGTAAATCATTGATGCCATATTTTAATTGAATTTGTCAAGCGTGTGCTGCTGACAATTAATGATGCAATAAAACTAATGCCACTTGTCGCACGCTGCTGCTGAGAGAGTATCTACAGCTATAAGCTGTTTTGGCATTGTACGTCTTGTTATCTCGGGTAAAGATAGATATGGATAGTGTGTATGGATAACGGACAGAACAAGGTGAAGTGTTCGCTCAAGGTTACTTACGTGACAGGTACCCAATTTGGATATCCCAGGACTGGGGCAGTATGCCCATGGCAAGACCGGGCAAGCTAAGAGTGGCTATGCTGAACATAATGCCGACCATCATCATGATGCGCTGACGGTACTGGCGTCCATGCAGCTCCGTTAAATACGTCATCAGCACGGCAAACGGTCCGCTCATACTAGGAGATGTACATCAAAGTACATCGAGTTGGGCGTATTTAGTTAGCGGAACTTACGTGAAGCCACCCAGATACTTGAAGATCATCAGCTGAACTACGCTCTGGCTGATGGCACCGCCCAGCACACAGATCGTGTCAGCCAGATAGCCATAGATGAGCAGCTTTCGGCGTCCCTGCGTGTCGGCCACATAGCCCCAAAAGATCGCCGATGTGATCATGCCCGCATATGTGATGGCATTCAGTACACCCTTATCGATGAGGCTCAAATGCAGGTCACACTCGGCGCTGGGCAGTATGTAGGACATGGTTGATGTTTCATAGACGGTGCCCATGGCTGAGGGCACGGCCACCAGGAGTAGCAATATATTAAACATGCCAAAGCCAGCTGTATCGATGGCTGTCTCAAAGTCCGCTGGCTGATCTGCTGATTTCGCCGGGGGCGTGTCTGCTGCGGCTGTGGATGAGTTGACGCCCTCCAGCTGCTCCTCAATCTTGGGCATTTTGATGGCCGCTGGCCGGCCTCCAAGCGTCTGATCCAACTGCCTTGGCAAATTCTCATCAAGTTGGCTCATAGCGTTTACTCTCGTGGCTGTTGCCCGACTAAATGTCGTATCTCATAGACACGATCGTCTTAAACCCGTTCAAATGAGGAACGCAATTGTAGATTTTGCAATAATCCGAAAGCAACGTTTGCATAGCGTTTATGAGCAATCCGATAAACCTACCCCCAGGCCCCCCAGCATAACACGAAGATCACTCTGACAACGACTGTTCACACGGTTGGGTTTGGCGCTGGATCTCCGGCAGCGCGACGATCACGACGCTCGCTGTGGCCGTCATAAATCCGATGACGATATGGTTGTTTTGGCGCCATTTTAATCCAGGGGAGTGTCTACAATCGGATTGCCAGGCACCTGGCAACTGATTTGTACTGATTACTTGTTAGTTCCCAGAGCCTTAAAAAAACCATTTAAGATTACTCATAGATTGGCTAACGACGTACTGAATGGAGCAGCATCTGCATGACGTGTGCTCTAGTTTATGCCTTTTGCTGCTGAACAGTGGTGCACAGTGGTGCGCATACAGCAAACAGAAGAGAATGCGGCAATAAGATATGCAAGCAGATGTCGGAGCGACCATCAAAAGAACCTAACAAAATTCGGCAGGTGAGGAGTTAATAATACAGAAATGTGTTCAAAGACAGTCTAGACTTCAGAGCGAGTAGCGATGCGGGAAGCTGACAGTGGTAAAGAAAGAAAATGTTTGCAGAAACTTACCTATTCTAGTGTTGAAAAAGCTTCCTTATGCAACTGCTTGACAGGTGTCCAGAGTGGAATGTGATGAAAGAACGAAAAAACGTTGCAAAGGATTTCCATGCCAGAAGCGATGCAAGAGGACAAATACAAAATAAACAAGTAAAAACGTTGCAGTCCGGTGTAACCGACAGCGCAATACTTGAAACACAAATTATTCATGTTATTTTGGTAAATTGTAATATTAGTAATTTGTGGGGGCAGCAGTTGGCATGGCCGAAACTTTTGATCTCGTTTTTGGTGACTCTAGTTCTGAAATTGGGGGAGATATGAATTTTCGACGTTTATATATTTTATATTTACGTATCTTATTATCCTAAAAATGTTTTATGCTATCTTTAAATGAATTTAATCACTAATTTGTTGTATGCAATTTCAACACTTCACAAACCCAATATACTCTGTTCCCTTCGTGAACGGGTATAAACTTACAAAAAAAAAAAAGAATTGAATGCGTTGTCGCCAGAACTTGCTTTGCTTGCACTTTTGTGTTGATTATATTTCTGCTGGTTCCTTGAAATTTGATTTGATTGTGATAGTCTCTGCACTTGAATTCTCTCTTTTGTAATTAAATCAAAGTCAGAGAGCGATGTTAAAGTACGCTACACCTTAAAGACTCACTGAAGAAAGTAGTAGTTGTTCAAGCAAGTACATAGATATTAAAAGAAGCCTCCATGGCTTATTCTGTGTGTTTGTTCAAATTGTCTCAGTGCCGTATTCATCTAGTGAACTGGTAATTGCAATCATTTCAAGCGAATTTACTTCAAGGCTTCCAAGAGATGCTGGGATTAGTGATGTAGCAGCATAATCCGCTCGGTGCTGCGTGCACTACAGCTTTTTACGGCAAGTCCTGCACTGTGGAACACAGCAGATAATATTTCACATACCAAATGTAAAATATTTTATTTTTTGAAGTTATTTGTTATATTCATGCTTAAATATGAATTCGTTTCGAAGGCAATTAAATCAGTATTATTGCAAGGAACTTTAATTGAGAGTGCCCGACTAGAAAATACCCTGTACTTGACTTGTGGTAAAATATATAATATATGCAGTATTTTTTGTAAAAATAAAAAAAATATAATTATTTAAAGCATGTGTATGTTTTGTTTATATCAGTCTTTTCATAAATAATATACATGGTGTATATTAAAAAAGAAATTTATTAAAACAAAATTCATAAAACGAACAAAGTGGGTTATTCAAATACCATTTGTTTGAAGTTCAGTTGTAAGTTATTCTTATACCGTTTTATTTATTTTCAACAAGTGTTGGCTCTTAATACGCACAGTATTTGCATAATAGAGCTCATATTCAAATATCAGATAGGTTAATAAAAAAAATATATGCATACATTTAATCTATTGACAACTAGTTTTATTTGGATTACGTGATGAGATATTAATTTGGTGCTTTTCCGAAGTTACTTATTTCAAATGCGTCCTACAAATTTTGGGTGCCACTGTTTGTCTGGCCTGGCTATAAAAGATATGACGTCGCTAAACGTTGACTAAAATTTTTCCACGCTTCAAATTTGTGAAATTTCATCAGCATCAGCAAAAATCTCGCGCCTTCCTCCCCCAAACGTTATCAAAGTCAAACAAAACAAGCGACGGCAGAATGAGAGAGCTATATATAGATGTACAGAGATATATGTATGTAGCTGTAGTTATATTGGGATACATAGACTGTTAAGAGGCGGCTTCTTCAAAACTTTGCTAACGCGAAAGTGTCAAGTTTGGTGGTTGGGTGGGCGGGGTGGTTTGGTGCGTTAAAATACGTGGAATGCGCGGAGACTTCCAAAAGGCGTTGGCCAGTTAACGGCTTTGGCATTTTGGACAGCGTCGCAACTTGGCAACAAATTGGACTTTTGTTTGTGTTTACTAAAAGGCTTAATTTGTTGTGCTTCGGGTCTGGCAGCGCAAACATTTGGAGACCTAACGCACCACCAATTCCTTCCTGTCCCCCACACCACATTTAACCCACTCTTGAAAGCTGCGCCTTAAGATTCAAACCAGGCTAAAGTGCTTCAAATAACTTGACGCCACCACGGCCAGCTATATATACTTGAGGTATGCGTGTGCGTGCGCGTGTGAGTGTGGCAAACTGTGTGGTGCTCGTCTAAATCAAGCTCAAACAATTTCAACTATTTGAATTGCCGAGCAGGCACTCTAATGTGCCACAAACGCACACACACACACACACACACACACAACCACACACACAGACACAATTGTAGTGGTGTTAGTATGCGGTGGGTGGTGCTGGTGGAGCTGGCACTCGGCTAACGACGTGCCAAAGTAAATGTCAAACTAATGCCAGCAACCAAAGTGCCACCACAATGCGGCAGCCAGGTGGAGCCAGAGCGGAAGTCGATGGAGGACCAGGTGCAGCATGTAGCATGCAGGATGCTGGTTGCTGGTTGCAGGATGCAGGATCCAGGATCCAGGATGCAGGCGGCGGTCTGCTAGTCAGCCGTCAACGGCCAGCGCCAACTCAATAATGTGTTCCCCTCATTGACGTTTTAAGTTGATTTATGCAGTGGGCTGAGTTGGGCTTTGTTCCCTGCCACGGCTATTGATGACTAAAGCGGGCGGGACGGAAGCCGCAAAGTTTTACGCCATTTATTGCATTTAACGCTGCTGCTGCTGCTGCTGTTGCCGCTGTTGCCAGCTCAATGGGCGCTGCCTGTGTGCCCGATTCACGCGACAGGAACAGCTGCACCACATATTAAAGGTACAGGAGGTGAGGCGGCCAACTCTTTTGAGGGGGGTTGGTTAAGTGGGTGTTCCTAGTCAACGCCGTCGCTGTTAAATTGGCAGCTCCGTGCAAGAAGCGTGATCGACCCGTAAAGTGGCCTCAAATTAGTGCGCGCATAAAACACATGTATATGGACAGATACATGTGTGTGCGTGCTGCATACTGCATGTTGCATGCGCCACGGTTACTCAATCAATCAATCAGGCAGTCAATCAAGCAATTAATCATGCCGCTTAATGCACCATCGTGGCAACACCTGGTGGCACATGATACTATGTGTTGCAATAATATATTGATTTAAAATTCAATTAATGGCGGTTATTATCGATCATTATTGCAATCGATTGTTGGCAGACATCTTATAAAGCAGCAATATAAAATTTGATTATAAACATAGCGACACACAAGAGTATTGGCACAGCATTTAAACTTTGTTCTTGTGATTAAAAACATTTTTCCTATATGCCGCGATTAATTATACCCTGAACCCATTGAAAATGGGTAAAAAAGGGTATAATGGTTTTGTGCAAATGTATGTAACAGGCAGAAGGAAGCATCTGCGACCCCATAAAGTATATATATTCTTGATCAGCATCACTAGCCGAGTCGATTTAGCCAT
>SCDT01002101.1:7933-32291 GCA_004143765.1 Drosophila melanica | reverse complement strand
TTTGTCCATCAAACTTTAGCTAAATATAATATATATATTATAATATAAAATAAAAATAAATTGTATTAAAGATACATTTATAAAATAATCAGGAAATCGTACAAACACACTATTTATCACAAAATGATGCCGATTGCCAAAGTTTTTGTCTATCGACTATCGACTTTCGCAGACTGTAGAAATTGGGGTTGGGGGACGCTGAAAAGCCCGTCGGGGGCAGTCGACTGCAGTTCATCAATCAGGGCGGCAGTCGCAGCGAGCCAGACAACATCATTGATCAATGCTGAGCGGATGCAGAGGATTGCTGAATGGGTAATGGGTAATGGGCACGAGTCTAGCAATATTGGTATTTATATGGCCATAGGCATTGTTGCTGTTGCCGTTACCGTTGTTGTTGTCCAAATGAAAATTCAATCAATTGGCTGACATTTAATGGAGGGAGCCGTCAAATGTGATTGATTGATAATTAAAAGTGGCGCCTGCCAGCCGACGCACTGCAGCATAATGAACGGCGCAACGAGTGGCAACAGCCAGCCACAAGAAAAAAGAGGAAGAATGTATAAAGAGGGAGAGAGAGAGAGATGGCGAACGGGAGTGGGCATCTAAGACCAAGATCTAGTCGCAAGCATTCAACATATGTTGATAATATGGCGCTTGCTAATTTTGTGAAGCGGCTTTCAGCTTTAGCGGCAATCACATAAAGATTTGTTACCTTCGGTGACCAATTGTTAAGATTTTGTTGATATTTTAAAAGCATATTAAATTTCTCAATTGAATTGAATTCAATTATTCTAATATATAACATACAAAAACGAAAACAAAACGACAAAATTAAAATGCCTTCTGCAACATTTTTTTGCCCTACGCTCAGGATGAGTCGGAATCAGAGAACTGAGCACTGAGAACTGGAACTGGAACTGGTTGACTGGGCTAGCATTCTATTGTCACATTGGGTTTTTGCATTCAATTTGAATTTAATTTAAAACGGCGCCTGCTTTAGGCGCCTCACAAAATTCATATTATTAAATGCCCTGCCGCAAAGAGTCGTTTGAATTTGTTGTCAACTTTGCCGCAAGAAATTTCTTTCTCCGAATTTAAACGACTGAAGTCAGAAGATAATTTTAATATTTTATCAAAAATTAAAAATTTATGAAATATATATAACCATATTAGAGTATACAAAATTCTGTATCAATTTAAACTTGTTTGCTTTCTTATGTGCATTGTTTTTTTTTTAAATTTTTTTGGCTTAGCAAAAATATTGTTAGAAAAGAATTTTTAATTTGTGTTTCCAGCTAATGAGCTTTATTTAATTTTATTAATGGAATTGCCAACATTTATCATAAATTACAAATCATGATCATCGTGATAAGAGCCACAACAACAGACTAGTCAAACTCTCCAGTTTCCCCCCAGCTTTCCAGCTTCGATCTTCAATCGATCTGCGAGGCGAGGCGAGGCGATGTTGACTTCGTCATCTGCTCGTCTCTTGAATAATTAAGTTGTCGTGTGTTGCTTTGATAATGACGCACAATGTTGTTGCTGTTGCTGCTGCTGTTGTTTTTATTTTTGTGTGTTGCCTTTGAAGCGCCGCATTCAAATTATTTGCTTAATTTTATTGCCTTTTTTTTTGGCCAAAATTTTGTTGTTAGCCATTGTGTGTCTGGCACTGTGAGCTGGGCCCCATAATAAAAATATTAAAGCGCCTTCGCTCAGCGCCCCGCGCCCGTCTCAAATTCAGCGTTTTCGTTGAACATTTGCTAAAAAGCTAAAAGCAAATCAGCTTTTATTTATTATCTGGAAATAGTTTTTTCCCTCCACCACGCTGCTTTTGTTGTTGTTGTTGTTGTTGCATATTTTCGTAGAAATTTATGCCATAATTGTTGTCTGCCTGGCCCGATCGGGTTTGCATCATTCATGGCGCTTCGCATCGCAAGTGTCCTGTTGCCGCTACCAGAGTCTCTCTCTCTCTCTCGCTCTCGCTCTCTCTTTTCGTCTGTGCTTCCTTCAACTTGAACGCCAATCACAAATGTTGGCGCCAGGGCGTAGCTATAAAATTGCTGTCGCAGCAGCAGCAATTGTTACTGCCAGTTGCAGCAGCAGCAGCAGCAGCAGCAGCAGCTTTTGATGAAATGCGCACAATTGAAATTCAATCTGAATGCATTGGCAGCAACTGCGGCAACGGTGCCCCAAAGCGACACCAACGCGGCCTGTGGTTGTGCATTGTTGTTGTTGTTGTTGTTGTTGTTGTTGTTGTTAACTCAGCCAAGTGCTTAAAGTCACAATGACACTTGTTGCCACCGACAGCTACTTGAATATCGGATTAAATGCATTATGAAACAATTAAAACTAGTGAAAAGGCTCTGGTCGGAACCGCCCGACTAGGACATACCCTGATTTGTGCTTATAAGCATGCTAGCTATTGTAGTCTTCGGGATATGGTAAGAAAACCAAAATTTTAAATCGATTTTTATCGATTAAACACTTGTTCTGCGTTTGAATTCAAAGAACCTAAAGTCGAGTAGTGTAGGTTTTTAGCTTTGGCTATTTCCGGTATTGCTGAGTTCATACAGACGGACAGACGGACGGCAATGGCTAAATTAACTCAGCTGATCATTCTGATCAAGAATACATATTGTTACATACATTTGCACAAAGCCTTTATACTCTTTTTGACTCAGTTTTAATCGAAGTTTTCTTTTGCTGTTAAAAAATATTATTAGTATATTATTTGTTTTGTATTTTATACATTTCTGGTAAATGTTGATACAAAATGCCGAAGCTACGGCTAAATGCAACAAGCATTAAAGCTTTTAATTAATGCACTTAACAGTTTTCTTCAACTCTCAACCAAGTTCAACTTAAATAACGAAATATTCAACTAATATCATTTGGCGCTTTAGTCGGTCAGAACTGATTTCTGATCCGATCCGCGCTGTAACGTGAATTAATGTTAACTGCAGCTCGAACAAACGAGCTTTTGCCAGTAAAACAATTGCGGTTCTCTCGTTTTGTTTAACCGACAAACAAATTTTGTTCGATTATTTGTAAAAGTTTTTCTGTTATATATAAACAAAATTAAATAAATTTATTATACATTAAGTGGCTATGGAATATAATATATATATATCGTATTTAAAGTTTTGAAAAAAATATTACGTCTAATGAATTGATAATATCATATTATAACATATACGAATGTTATATACAATATATACAATATACACATAAAAAAATACAATATATATTTTTTTTGGTTATTGTAAGTTGGAAATCTTTAAAAATTTCAACTACAGAAAGTTCTCCGTAAATATATGTTTTTAATAGTATATATTCTATACGAAATTATTCAAAATTTGTTTATTTAGTTTTTAGAATTTAGATATTTGAATGTAAAATTAAGCAGCTTAATCTTATCTCTAATCAGTTTGGTACCATCTTATTTTAAGCTGATGACCCAGTTGGACACGGCCGGAATAGGGTTTGGGGCGTGCATGGAATGCAATTGCTGCCATGTTCCCGTTAATTGCCAAGCTGTTAAAACGCATTGACAACGGCTAAAAGCCTCCAGCAAATACTACAAAAAAAGGAACGAGAGAGACAGACAGAGCGACAATAGAAGTGTAAGAGAGAGAGAGAGAAGGAACTATTTGTGAGAATCCCTGTACTTAAGCCCCTCAGTATGAAACGCTTTTATGTGAGCACCTTGCTCTGCCTGTGGCTCAGCTCCGGCGGCTGTGAACCACTTTATGGCCTCCACACGGACGAGCTGGTTGGGGGCGAGGCGCAGTTGGTGGTGCCACGACGCGTGCACCCAGATGGCGCCTTCATGACGCACACGCTCCACTACGCCCACGAGCGGGACCATCGACGCCAGCGGCGCAGCGTTGAGGCACAGCCGGAACTGCATTTGGAGCTGCCGCTGCGCGAGCAGACGCTGCACCTGGAGCTGACGTAAGTGGGCAGACTATTGCCGGCTATTGTCCTGTTGTGACCATTGTCCTTTGCAGGCCGCACAGCTACTTTCTGGCGCCGCATCTGGTAGTCGAGCGACATCGACGGGATCTGCGAACCCGAGCGCCGCCGTCGGCGCATCAGCTCAATTGTCATTTTCATGGCAAGGTGCGCGGTCAACCCTCGGCCAATGTGGCCATATCCACCTGCTCCGGTCTGGTGAGTAATCAACAAATATATATAAAAGCTATACAAATATTTGTTAATTATATTATATTCATTCAAATTATATTATATTATATTTGATTTATCCCGAATATTTCGAATACAAAAAAATATTTTTATAAAGTGTAAAAAAAATACATAAATTAAAATCGGACTAAAAAGTACTCAACATATTCGCAGTATTTGTGTAGCAATTTTTAATATTTTACTCGCTGTTTTCTTCTATAAAGCAATCAAGTGCGCAAGTTTGTTGCCTAAGTCATTTGTTTTGCGCAAGTTTTTTGCCTAAGTCTTTCACTTAACAGTGATTTTCTCGCATTTTATTTTTTGTTTTTTCTGCTTCTGCCAGGTGGGTCACATTAAGACGGCCAGCAATGAGTATTACATTGAGCCCTCCAAGCGGCATGCGGCACATCCAATCAACGGGCATCCGCATGTGGTGTTCCAGCGCTCCTCGGTGAAGCCCAAGCAGACGGTAAGCTGAACAAATTGCGGGCGGGGCGAGGCGTCTGCGAGAGCTGCCACACTAATTTGCGGCCATTTGTTTGTGATAGGCGGTCCAGCAGTGGCGTCGACACAAGCGCAAGCGCAAGGAGCAGCGCCAAAAGGGACAGCACAGCAATCAGAGCCAGAGTCAGAACCCGAATACGAATCTGAATCTGAATCTGAATCCGAATCAGAGCCCGATTAGCAATTGTGGCACACGCGAGCCGCGACGCCGCATGGAGACGCGTCTGGAGTGGCAGGCGCGTGGCAAGTTCAAAATACAGGGCGGTCGCAAGGTGCGACGCCATCATCATCATCATCATCATCATCATCATAATCAGCAGCGCTATCATCATCATCATCATCAACAACATCGCGCGCATCCGCACACAAAATTCAAATACGATACGCAGCCGGAGGAGCCGCATGTGGAGCGCAGCAGGCGCTCGATCAGCAGTCCACGGCACGTGGAGACGCTCATTGTGGCCGACGCGACCATGTCCGCATTTCACAAGGATGTCGTCAGCTATCTGCTGACCATTATGAACATGGTATCGGCCCTCTACAAGGATCCCAGCATCGGCAATGCCATCGAGATCGTTGTCGTGCGCATCATTCAGCTGCCCGAGAACGACACGGATCCGGACCTGAATCTCACCCAGAACGCCCAAAAGAATCTCGATCGGTTCTGCAGCTGGCAGCACAAGCACAACACGCTGAACGAGAACGATCCCCATCATCACGATGTGGCCATATTGATAACACGCAAAAATATTTGCGGCAACAATTGCATGTGAGTTGCCACCTATTCTCCGCCTTGGATCAATATTGATCGCCAAAATTACCGTTAATGACTGTTTCAAGCTGTTTTTGTTGTACTGTGAACGAGTGTGGCAACGTTCTTGGTTGACTGATTAACTTTTTTTTGGTTTTCTTCTGTTGCTTGCAGGACTTTGGGCCTGGCCAATGTGGGCGGCATGTGCAAGCCGAAGCAATCGTGCAGCGTCAATGAGGACAACGGCATCATGCTCTCCCACACGATCACGCACGAACTGGGCCACAAGTAAGTCGAACAACTTCCGTATCAGTTAGTGTTTGCCCCCCCAACACAACATCACACATCGCACCACATCACACCACATGCCGCGTGCGGCGCCACATTTGCATGGACGGGCCGTCGAATGTGTTGTTGGCCAACATCGAAATGCACTTCGAGCCAGCGACAGTCTGTTGGCCCGGCGGCAACGGCGGCCAACGCAATGCAAATGCATCAATTGATCGGCCAGCCAAAAGATTTATGCGCAGCCCAATTCGTTTAATGAATGAATCAAAGCAACAACAACAACAACAACAACAACAACAACAAACAGCCAACATCCAGCAACCAGCAACCAGCTACAGATTCTATGAATGGCCGCTCTAAGTGGACGCGACGGATGCTTTGACACCTGCGTGTGTTGTGACAATGATCGCCTGCGTCGACGCCCACAGTCTACACTCGATCGCCGCCCCCCCCGCTTGCACAGCGCCCCCTTCCCATACATTTCCTCAGTTGCCTCTCTCAATTAGTCGCTGAACCAGTGCGAAACACAACACACACACGCACACACACACTCACACACACACACTCACACACACACACACACACACACTCACAGCTAGAGATGGACCACATTATTCAGTTTAAAGCTTATTGGATATCCTACACATATTTCATCATTTGCATTATTTATTTTATTTAATATGGCAAACAAGGATTTTCGTTCAATTTTGACTTGAAATTTACAATACTAAAAAACTTTGAATGAAAATAATGCTCGACAGAGTTCGAGAACCTGGTTTTAACCCCCAGTTATACTGCAACTTAAAATTAAATATGGAATATTCAATAGTATATTTGATATATTTAAAGTTGCTGTTTAATAAGACTTTAATTTATATTATTTATTATTTGTTTCTAACTTGATTTAAGTCGAATCGATTTTTATTTATTTGCTTTAAATACTTTAATTTAATCTTCAATAATTACTCAATGCTGATGTTTTTTTTTTGGTCCATCCCTAACACACACGTACACACACACACACACACACACATACAGATGGAGTGTGAGGCACGTAACAATTTGGTAGCACAGCCGGTGGCTGTCGCTGTTGTCCGGTTTCGTAGGCTTATCTCGTTTGGTGTTCGTGCCAAGTGGATTTTTGTAAAACGCCTTATAAGCGCAGGCAAGTGCCCGTCAGTCTGGCGTGTTCCGATTGACTCAACCAGCCAGCGACTGCACCAACCCCATCGTCACTATACCCTGTAATCGGATGTAAACCGATGAATACAAGTTATGATGCATTCAATGTAGAATGATTTATTATAGCAGCACAGAAACTAACACGACATTAATCTTATAGTATATGCAGGTTTTTTTGTATATATTTTCAATAAGATTTTTTGTGAATTAATATTAATAGTTTTTAAACATTTATGGGACCAAAAAAGAAAATCCATATACAAATTTTTTTGTTTTTTTAAATAATTAAGCTAAATAATCCAATCTAATCTAATCTTTTTTACTAACGATGCAATCGCTGCCTGGAGCCTAATTATAGGGCATCTTCGTGTTGAGCGAACTCAGCTTGATCTATTGGGACTTGTTTGTTGTTGTGCAATTTACGTTTGATTGTCGCTGGTTCCGTCCGCCCGCTCATCGTCAGGTGGCTAACGATATACTTATTGTGTGTACATGTGTGTGTGTGTGTCTGTTTGTTATTTTATTTATTTATTTATATTTTTTTTGCTGTGCTGATTTAAGCACTATTCTAATAATCAGGTTTTTGACTTGCTCGCCGTCTGGTCACCGAGCGTGGCATAAATTGCTTGTCGCGTTTTGTTGTTGATTTTGTATTTTTCGTTTCTTCTAAGACAATGTGAATAATAAATCGCAGCAAATTAAAATCGCGGCAGGCGAGACGAATCAGAAGAGATGATATTGAAGGGGGGGGGGCTATCAGATAGGTGGCTGCCGCTGCTTTTTGCAATGCAATTGCAACAATGTTGATCGAGTTTAACCCTTGTGTGTGCGTCCAGCGAGTCACTTTGCCCGCTTACATAAGATGCATTTGAATAACGCAATTATATAATCAGATCTTTGTTTTCCTGCAGTGTTCGAAATTTTGTGTTATCGATAATAAACAATCAATACGAAACAGTTAAATTAAAACAACAGGATACAAAAATTTAATTTAGCAACTTATTGTTTTCCTTTGGCTTGATCAAAACCAAACATAAAAGTTAATAAAAATTAATAAAATATTATAAAATTTCAATAATCAAAAATTGGATTAAAAAAAAGCTTAAAAACGTGGCTCAACGATGCTTTTATACTATTAACCGAAATTATTTTAAAATAAAAATATGAACTAATATTGAATAAAACATAATTTTTTTTAATGATATTTGTCTTGGTTTGATTCGTCATAAAAAAAGTATTGTTAAATTATCGAAAAATATTTTGTTTATCTGTTTTCAGCTTTGGAATGTTCCACGATACGGCCAAGATTGGCTGTCATCCGCGTGTGGGATCCATAGTGCATATAATGACGCCGACCTTTGGAGCGGACACGCTGCAGGTTTGCTGGTCGAACTGCAGCCGGAAGTACATAACCCATTTCCTGGAGTAAGTGAATGAATAATGCCGCTATATATATAGACCATATTGATAATCGGAAATTGTTGCGCTGCAGCCAGGGACTGGGCGAATGCCTGGACGATTCGCCGACAACGCTGGATGAGTACAACTATCCGGAGGCGCTGCCCGGCGAGCGGTACAATGCGAAGCGGCAGTGCCGCATGCAGTTCAATCTGACCACGGACAGCGATGTGGGCGCCTGTTCCGCACCCCACGAGTTCTGCTCGACGCTTTGGTGTCGCGTGAACGGCGAGTGCGTCACCAATATGCGGCCAACGGCGCCGGGCACCGCCTGCGGCAAGAACAAGTGGTGCCAGAACGGCAAGTGCGTCCGCATGGAGGAGCTGACGCCCATTAATGGCGGCTGGGGCAACTGGAGCGAGTGGAGCGATTGCTCGCGCAGCTGCGGCGGCGGCGTCTCCACACAACAGCGCGAATGCGACTCCCCGGTGCCGGCCAACGGCGGCGTCTTCTGCATTGGCGAACGCAAGCGCTACAAGATCTGCCGCAAAAAGCCCTGCCCGGAGCACGAGCCCAGCTTCCGAGCACTCCAGTGCGCCCGCTACGATAATGTCACCTACCAGGGCGCCACCTACAAGTGGTTGCCCTTTTTCGACAAGAGTAAGTGAACCGTTAGAGCTATATACATATGTATGTAGTAGTTTTCCTTTGAACTCGTTGATGATCACTAACAAAGAATATTATCTTGCAATTCAATCGCTGAAAATGGCTGACAAACTGCTTAAAACTATATTTATCGCCTTGAAACTTCTATTTAGCATCCAATTTTGTTTTTGTGAAAAAATCATGACGAAACTTAAAAAAATTTTGGAATGTGATTGGATCAAATTTCCATAGCTTAGTCAAAAATAAACCCAATTTCTAGTTTGATGACATTTTGGCCTCTAAATGAAAATATCTCCACTTTTTCGAAACAATTTTTTTTTAAAACTTAAAATTTTCAATTTCTATTTGTAATCAAATGAAAATGTCAAAATTAGTATAGAAAACAACATTAAAAGTAATTCTGAGAGGTCAAATTTTTTGTCAAAAATCATGTCAAAACTAAAAAAAAACGTGGCTCTAACCAAAATTGTTACCTTCTCCCTCTTAGACAATCCTTGCCGGTTGTTCTGCAGTGATGTGGACGACACGATCATTGCCAACTGGGGCGAAACGGTGCTCGATGGGACGCCTTGTACGCTGGGCACGAACAACATGTGCATCGATGGCATCTGTAAGGTAAGTTCGATCGGCGATCTTCATTCGCGATATTAGCTCGGCTGTGTTGATGACGATCAATTAAACAAGCGTTTTATTCAGAAAGTTGGTTGCGATTGGATCGTTGACTCGGACGTGCAGGACGATCGTTGCGGCATCTGTGGCGGTGCTGGTGATCAATGCAAGCCCATAAAGGAGATCTACAGTGAACCCTTTAATGTCAGCGACGGCGTCTACGTGCAGATCGTTAGCATACCCGCACGGGCACGCCACATACTGATCAAGGAGCTGGCCAATTCGCCCCACTTCCTGGCCATCGGTCGTGCGCAGGGCGAGAAGTTCTATTTGAATGGCGACAGTCTGATCTCTATGCCCGGCGAATTCGAGATCGCCGGCGCCGAGAGCCTCTACGATCGGCTAGACGAGCAGGAGACCATCAAAATACCTCAGCCCATACAGCATTCCATAACGCTATATGTAAGTTTTGTATCACGTTCATCTCATACCCTGTACGCAATGAAAAGTGCTCAGATCGTATATATTTGTATATTCTTGATCAGAAGCATTAACTATATCGATTGTTCGTCTTTATGAACACACCGATCTAGAAAACTTTGAAAACCAGAAACTCGTAAACTTAATGAGTTGACTTACTTTTTTTAATATCGATAAATATCGATTTTACATATTATTTGTATATCTCAAAGACTCTTCCAGTTAGAGCTGTGCAATTTGGTATGTGTGCTTAAGTATAGTTAATTCAGATCAAGATAGATTTAAGTTTTACTTTTATTCGCGCAAAGTCGGACCATCAACCTCAACCTCACTGATCAATATTTACAACCACCTGCAGGCGATCGTGCGTGGCAATGAGAGCAACACGGGCATCTACTACGAGTTCACGCTGCCCGCTTTCAATGTCACCGGCGGGCGGCAATATCAGTGGCGTCTGAGCAATTGGACCGCCTGCAGTAGCAGCTGCGGCGGGGGTGTGCAGCACCGGGAGCCCATCTGCCAGGAGAATGGAAAGCGTGAGTCGCAGAAATAGAAAAGTGGAGCGACAAATTAATCAATGGTCAACTGATCAACCGTAATGCGTTTTCTTTTACAGCGCTCGCCGATAAGCTGCCCTGCTGGACGCACGCGAAGAACAAGCGACCTTTGCGGCAGACGCGCGCCTGCGCCGAGCAACAGTGTCCGGCGCACTGGTGGCCCGGACCCTGGCAGTTCTGTCCGGTCACCTGCCGGCAGCCGGGCGCTTCCATGCCGCAGCGTCGTCGCTCGATCGTCTGCCTCGATCAGCACGATGTGGTCGTTGCGGATGCCCAGTGCGGTCTGCTGACCAGGCCGCCGGAAACGGAGCCCTGCGAGTCAACGCTGCCCGTGTGCCGGGCCAAGCTGTGAGCGGCTAGGTCCAGGTACCGGAACTACCGGAAACGGAAACTATTTATTGCTACAAATTAAAATGAAAGCTAATTTAAGTGAGTTGCATTAAAAACGCAAACAGTTTTTTATATTTATATACATATCGATATATATCTGTTAATTTAACAAGTTCGAATTATGCGTGTAGTTATCGATCATCCTTGTTATCGATTAATTATAGTAAGTCAAGCATTGCGTGTGCCCTGTTACTGGAATTTGTATAATAACAACTACAAATATGGAATATCTAATTGTCGATATCTCATGTTATCGATTAATAATATGAATTTGATTTTTATCGCTGTTGCAAGTGCACCCATTTCTTTTTGCATATATTCTGTATACGACTTGAGTGCAATTCGACCTGGGCAAGGTGTGCACGAAAAATAAAAGTATATTTGCAATGAATTATCGATAATCGATATATATATACTAATAGGTATTTATATCAAAACTTTTGAGATTAGCTTAAATTTCAGCTTTGTTTTATACAAAAAAAAATAAAGGGTTTCCGTCTGAAGCCATACTTTCATAACATTTTTGACAAATGTTCCACCTGCTCGATAGCTTCGATTTTCGATATGTATGTGTGTATCATTCGCATATAAAATGATACCATTTTCTTTTTAACTTGTAACTAAATGTAAAATTTACAATAGACATCGAGTGTTTTATAAATACATATTTTATCGGCTTTAGAGGAGGTAATCGATTTTTTAATAACGTGCTAGTTCTCCAATTAAAAAGTAAAAATGTATACCTTGACTCACCTCTAATTGCATTAAGAATAAATTCAATTAAAACGCGTAACACGATTTTATTTTTCGAAAAAAACAAGTAACAGTTGTAGTTCTTAGCTAACTTTGGGAGTTGCATATTATGCGTATAACGATAAATAATATATAGCATATGGCATAGATGCTAATGCATGCAGGGCATAACAGAGTGTACTTAATATTAAAAAAAAAATAATAATGATTTCTAGTAATTAAGCCTAGAATTTAGGCAACTTATGTTTATATGATGTATGTAGTATTATCTATGAGCGTATATATATATATTTTTTTTTTTGTATAATGAGATAAGCAAAACAAATTATAATACACAATAAAAATATAGTTTATTGAGAGATGAGTGTGGAACTGGAACTGGAGCTGTCTTAGAAGCGCGTATTGTCCGGCATTTTACGGAAGTAGGCGATCTTATCTTTGGGCACGCGATAGGCGTGCATCCAGCGACTGCCCTTGCGGAGGGATCCATCGATGCCATCCTTCCAAACACCCTGCGGCAGATAAACTGCAAGCAAAGAAGCAAAATAAGTGGAATAGAACGTTTGTAAGCCACCGAGGTTCGAACCCGTATCGTATACAGAACAGAACCTTATAAGAAAAGGAAGATTGGATGGTTCGAACCCTGTTGTTGAGCTTACCCTCACGCTCCTCGAGACCCGCATCGAGTATGGGCGCCACAATGAGCTCCTCACCCACGGAGAACTCATCGCTGACAATGAGGCATGCGGGATCGTGGGGATCGAGCATCCAGAGGGGACGCACCAGAGGCAGGCCCTCGTTCATCGATGGACTCAGATACCGTTTGAGTAGCGCTATGACCACCGTCTGGCGCACCTCCCTCAGCTCTTGGGCGACGCGTGTGACCAGCTCGCTGTGGTACTCATCCGGCAGATGGCTGAACTGCATCGCCGGCAGAAAGGTGGCCAACTGGAGCCACCGTATGAAGAGTTCCGCATCGGGCAGCGGCGGCTGGCCGAGCGAATAGAACGAGACCATTTTGGTGAGCGGCCGCTCCAGCAGATAGTCGCCACCGATGGCGCCGGGCAGCACAAACGGATACCCAATGACGCCATAGTTGAGCACTGCGGCCAACGTTTCCCGCAGACCCTCCCACGTCGCGTTCGCCGGCGGCGTGCTGAGGAACGTCGGCGGCCTTGGCACCACGCTGGCCGTTGAGACGGCCATCAGACCGGCGCCTTCCAAGCTGCTGGTGAGCATGCGTGCATACATGTCCGGATTGTCCAGCGTTTTCCGGCACTGATAATAATGCGGTAGATTGTATCCGGTGCCCAGATCCAGATAGAAACTCTTCACGCCGTATTCATCCTTCAGCCGCTGCAGCTTCTCGAGCAGCCAGGGCACCGAGGCGTTGTTCGTGATGTCGAGAACGCCGGCGCTGGAGCTGCTCTTGTAGCGGGTCAAGGCCGGTATGCTGCGCTCCGAGTAGCGTTCGTAGATGAGCAGCTTGCGGGCGACCGCATCCTTGAAGTTTGGGCTGTCCGTGCTAATGAACGGCTGAATGGTGAAGACGACCTTAAAGCCGCGACGGTGCAGCACATCGATGGTGTCCTTGAGCGTGGGAAAGCGCGCCCGGTCCACGGTGAAATCACCGATATTCTCCTGCCAGAACTCATTGATCACAATGTGACCCAAGCCGAGGGCAATCGCGTTCTCCGAATAGTCACAGATGATGGACTCGTTGAGGGAGTCGCGATGCGCCTGGTTGGGCATCTGCCAGACGGGCTCCTCCAGCAGCGAGTGCAGCTCGCCGATATCCTGCTCGGTGAGGCCATCCCACAGGCTCTGCTGGGTCATCAGCATGTGCAGGCTGCGCATGTCCTCCGTCGTGCAGATCTTATAGTCCAGCTGCGGCAGCGGCGTCAGCCGATTGACGAACGTGAAATCATCGTTGGCCGCCCGCAGACAGAACTGGTTCTCCGTCCGATTGATGCCCAGCTGGAGCGGCGTCCGCTCGCTCACCTGCATCGCGACGCCAATCGAGTTGATGAAATAGCGCTTGACCCCGTTGCCGAACTGATGCACCTTGTGATCACCGCTCGCGTAGGGTCTAAAGTCGAAGTTCGCATAGCTGAGCGACCACTCCTGGCCCTTGGTGATCCCGCCGCCAAACCACAGTCCGTTGTCCCGCTTCAGCTCGTAGCAATCGGTCGGCAGCAGGCCCGGCGTCAGCGCCTGCCACTGGAGCGTATAGCAGCGAAAGACCTGCTTGTCCTCGAAGTTCAGGTGCAGCCGGGCGATGCCGTTCCACTCGATGCAGACGCTGCCATCGCTGCGCCGATGATTCTCCAAACAGTGAAACGGCGCGGTGTCGCTGTCCAACGTGACGCCCAAATGGCCGGCGATCACCTCTTTGTCGTCGTGGCTCAGTATGCGAAAGATGCGATCCTTTGAGTTGAACTTGATCTTCTGGAAGTAGCTCCGGGTTAGCACCTGGTGGTGGTACGCAATGTACGCATACCCAATCTGTGCCAAGACAAGAACAGTTCGTTAGCTCGAGGAGCCTTTTAATGTGAATGGATTCGCTCACTCACCAGGAAGATTATGATGAAGAACATCAGGATCACAAAGATCTTGATCTTGTAGTCTTTTGTCTCGCGCTTCTTCTTCCGTATCAGCTGTGGAAAAGCCTGTCAGCGATTGAATATTAACTAACAGGCCAACAGCTGCATTCCACTTCTCATTCGAAATGCCATTTCCCAAATCCCTTTCGAAGCCGCAAAAAGTGGCCACATTTCGAATGATGACTGTGGAACGCGGCTATTTAAACATTACATTTTATGTTATTCTAATCTACTCTTTTTGTTTCGTTTCTCTTCTAGAGTCCTATTGTATCCGAGAGACTTTTAGAATTCCGAAATGGAAAACAACATTTTTAAAACAAAAATTAGACATATTTTAAATGTAAAATCAATTTAGAGATTTATCATGGCCAAATGCATAGCAGTTTGAAGTTTGGGAGTTTTTTGTCACTTTTCACATGATTTTTGACAACAAATTTGGCCCTCTCAGAATCACTTTTAATGTTGTTTATTATACTAATTTTGGCATCTAAAAAATGCCAAAAATGTTATTTTCAAAAGTGAACATATTTTGAATGTAGAATCAATTTAGCGACCAAAACATGGCCAAAATGCCATCAAACTGGAAATTCGGCTTAACAAAGTTATGATAGTTTGAAATATGGCAGCATGTCAAGACGTTTAGACTGGGGATCGTTTTATGGCTCGATACACAAAAGACAAGTATTACGAATTCGGTTACACCCTATGATCAGCCTAGTTTTTATTTTCTATCTCTCTGTTTTCGCACTTTCATCACGTTCGCTTACCTGCATCTTCTCGCGCAGCAGACTGGCCAAGGAGTTGACGCTCGTGATGGAGGCCTGGTTGCTGGCCAGGCTGTGCGTGTCAAAATCGCTGGCCAACATCTCCTTGCTGTTGAGGCGCAGGGCGGGCAGCGGGGCGATCGAGGCGCGTCTTCGACTGCGGAAGCGATCCCTGTCAATCAGATCAGATCAAATCGAAAACACTTATCAGTTGGCGTCATAAATAGCGCGTTTGTCACCCAGCTGTAAAATGTTTGCCCCACCTTCACCTGTCAGCTTTATTATTGTGATTGTATTTTAGCCTGGTTGTAAACTAAGCAGACACAGATACGAAAAGACAACAAGCTGGGATACCCTCTTCAAATGCAGCAATTATTAACGACCGCCTTCACTTTAGCTTTTATCGCTATTTCTAATCGTATTTCGCACTGTGTGAAATGTCTGCTCTGAACGATCAATAAATTTTGTATATAGCCATATTGGTAACTAAATCATATTAGAAATACTGCTGCTATTTTTGATAACATATCACAGCCCATTTATATTTTATTAATATTTTCACGGGAAATGTGTATAAACAACTTTCTTGAAATATATATATATATATATATATTCTTGATCAGTGTNGATCAGTGTCAGTGAGAGAGTCTTTCTTTGACAAGTGTAAATTACAAAATATGAAACAAAGAAAGTTTTTCATAATTTGAGAATTGGTTTCTCGCATAAATTTAAATAACTGATTACTTAAATCAGCGAATTTAATGATTATAATAATTTAAAATATTTTAAAAAAAAATTTAACTGCTTTATAGTAAATCTAAACTTGTACTTTATTCAAAATTATATTGAGATCTTTTGTGCCTGGCTTGAGTTTTGTTGTTGTTTTTTCTAAGTGATTCGTTCTTTCAAGAATCACAAATTTTAGTCCGACTTTTCTCAACTCTCTCTCTCTCTGTTCTGTCTTGTAAACAATTGCTGCAAAAACAACATTTGTAAACAAACATTTGGCAATCAAAAGTTTTTGCCTAGGGTATGACGACATTTTGTCATTTCTTGTTGGGGCAACAGCGATTAAGATTTTGATTAGCGATAGTCAAAGAACTGCTTTTATCACTCCGTCTTATCTGGCGCAAAGTAAAAGCCCGAAGGTCAAAAACACGTCAAAAAAAATGCAGCCAAGAGCACTTAATAAAGTATATATTTAGGTATATAGGGAGAGTTGTACAAATTGGGTGAATTTTGTTAATTGCACGACCCATTTTAAGAATTATAATAAACAGTGCTGTCAGCTTATCTTTAGCTAAAAACCGCGTTGATACAAGTTTGTGTCGATGTATTCATAAATGTATATATATAAGCATATATATTAAACTGATGTATTTAAATTTTTATAGGCGCCGCTTTGAATGCAAAATATGTAGACACGATAAGGCCGCATTTGGGGGCCATAAATCAGTATTGTCTCAGCACAAAATTAGCACATTATAGCTCAAAAGTAGGAGATACAAGTATGTAAACAAATATATATATATATATTGTTGTATTAAAGTAAAGTTTACCTGTTACTATAGCTAATGCCTATATATATTTATATATATATAGGTTTGGGGCCGCGAGTTATGCGCGTTCGTCTTATCACGCCTAATCACAAGTATCTACTGAGCTGCTGCGGCTTTAAGATACAGAGATTCAGATTCAGATTCAGATACAGCACAAACAGCAGATTCAACAGATATACACAATCACTTGACTTGCTCTCAACTGTTAAGCATTATCTCTATATAGTACATATATATAAACCGCCATTCGTTGTTGCAATCAACAAAGTTTTCATGAACAACAACAACAACAACAACAACAACATTAAAGCGGTCGCGTCGTCGTTTACATGATTTGTGCTTTGCCTTTGCCTCTGTCTTCTGATTTAGTTATCATTTAGCTACTCGCCGCCTCCGCCCACCTGCGAGCGTCGTCTTTGCAGCGACATTAATTCGCTTAAACTGCAAAATTACTCACGCACACACACTCCCCAGCATTTATCTGTGTGACCGTGTGTGTGTGTGTGTGTGAATCTGTGTGCACACAAAAAGCTTTCGTTTTGAAACTTTTGCACTTTCGCTACCCTCCGCGTGGGGGTTGAAAGCGCAAGCGCAGCGACTACACTGTTAAAAAATATATATTTGTTACCGGAGTTATTATTAAATAATATTAAAATTAAAAAATTTTAATGTTTGATTGCATATTTCTGAATATCTGTTTATCGAGGCGCAATTTGGGCTTCTTTATTTCCGAGCGAATATGTTTAATTTGGATTATTTTTTTTTTCAGAAATATATTTATATATATTTATTAATGGACAATTAAAAAAAAAAACAAAACAATTGAATATATGTTTTGTTTTTTTTTCCTATTTCCCAAAGCTTAATCATTAACAAATACATATTTATTTTTTGAATGAAGCACAGGGTATCTACCTATTGAGCAGTCGGTTGCCGATTTCTCACCCCTTTCAGAGTCATAAAAAACTGACTCGACACTTTAATTACACATATAAACAACAAACGAACAATCAAAGTTAATTACAAGTTTATAAATACAAATTTCTGGTAAAGAAACGACAAGTTTTGCGGAACAAACAAACCACAGTTGGAACCTAACTGTAACTGAAGCTCCGCTTCATATAATTTTAACTGTAAAGCGGCTAACTGTATCTGAAATGTGGCCAATGCGGCCGGAATTTTGAGAAAGGCACGTTCAGATTTGCTCACGCATTCCCTGTTCCACGTTTCACATGCCACGTTCCACGTTCCGCATTTCCCATTCCACGTTCCCAATTCCTCGTTTCCCGTCGCCCCAATTAAATACGCTGGCAAATGTCGTTTCGTTAATTTAGTTACAAAAATCCAAATTAATTAATTTAATTGCAGGCTGATCTTTGGCATGATCGAAGCAATGAGTCTGTGCTGCCACATCAAACTTAATTCGCGCTGCCAGACTGTGCAATTATGGATGGGCAATTGCAAAAAAAGAACCGCAAATTTGTAATTATACGGTATCGGTATCGGTACGGTATACAGATATGTAAATCTGTCAGATCCACTCCCTATTTGCTTTAAAATACTTCTATCATATGATTGTATTTATAGACTTATATATTTAGCACCTACTAAAAGCAGGCGCACGCCTTGAAGATACCCTGTACACAACACTTTGAGGTGGTTAAATCTAATATTGCATTTGCAGTGAAATATTACCTGAATCCATCATATATACTTTTTATCGGGATATGTGTTAGCAGGTAAATATTTACATGAATATATTTTGCATTTCGATATATTTTACAATACGTTCGAATGGAAGATACCCTATCCTCAAGTTCTACGACAAATTGTAGCCTATAATATATATAGATATTTAATCTTATATAAAATGTTTAGCCTTTTCCAGGAATTTCTAGCAAAGGATACTCTTTGGCATAAAAGAAATTTTCGAAATTTTATGAATATTCACACAATAATAACCTAGAATTGTTCCATTCCATTATTCCTATAGGAAGCCACATTCTTTAAGCCAGTTTGGCGTTACAGGGTATTTGACGCTTCGGCACTATATACAAATCGCTGTTAAATGCGTTCGTAACAATAGCTAATTAACACGACTACGTTAAATGTTATTGAGAAAAAAATCAACTATATTAAAATGTATTCCGTTAAAAATATGGGAATATTTACAACAAAAATACATAAAAATGACAATGGGGATTACAGAGATAACTCACTTGTGGACGGGTTTCTTGGCGTTGCCAAATTCATCGCTGCTGTCATCGTCATCCTCCTTCTCCTTGTTGCGGGCATTCGCTTGGGTCGCATCATTTGGGTTATTGGGAAGCACCGAAACCGCTGTGGGACTGTCCATGCTGGAGGCAGAGCCATCATCTACAATCTAAAAAAAAAAGCGTTAAAGATTTGACTATAAAAAAAAACATCAATAAGGTAAATTTATTTTCAGTTTTGTTTTTAGCTTTCGTTTCGTTTCTTTCGGTTGCGTCGTCTGTGAAATGTAAAATATGCATATTTATAAGACGCTCGTTTCCTGCCTTTGTTCGCGGTTATCTGTTGTGCTGTAAACTGGTTTGGGTCAGTTGTAAACCAATATTGATCAGTTCGCTGCTGATCGCTGCGATCGGAGTCTGGCCCGTTCTGTTGTACCTGCCTCGAGCGCAGTTAGCTGCTGCACTTCGTCCTGGCACGCATCCTGCTGCGAGCTCATCGCCAGCAGCTGTGTGGGCGTGGGATGAGACAATCCCTGATCGAGTTGGCAAACTGATCCGCGAGTTCGGAGCTCGATCCGACTGCTGCCTTTGGCGGCTGCTTGATAATTGCTCGAATATTGTATTAGAAATGACGACGGCTTTGCTTCAATCTGATATCTGTGGGTGTGCGTGTTTGTGTGTGTGTGTGCATCGGTGTGTGTGTTTGTTTAATCGCTCGACGTCGCGCTTCATGGCGACTGCGCGTACTCGTTCCTGAGTGATTAATTACGACGCTTCGGCTTCGCATTTCTCACAATTTCATTGAGTGAGTTTTGCCACGCCGCTCGCAATGCGAGGGCAGTTCAATAACTTTGCGCAAATGAAAGTCACATAAAAAATAACGTTGCTTTTAATCATTCAAGTTTAAATAACAGATAAATAAAATGTAATTCACCGGCTACAATTTAAAACTATGAAAAGGTTTTTAAACTTAGCTTTCGTTTAGAAATCTGGTTTATAAGTAATTTCAATTTAAATACCTATTTAACTGGGTCTCTTTTAATGTATCTTTATAATCCATTAATCCACTATAATCCATTGTTTTAAAATTTGCCTGACTTTTATTTTTGAATTATAAAAAAATATGTCACCAATAAAAAATATGAAAATAAAAACATTATTTTTTCGGAACATTAAAAACAAGCTATGCGTGTAATATAAAATCTATTTTGTTTTACAAAAATCCCCATTTTCAGTTTTCAAATAATAATTATTTGTTATAGTTTGTTGTATCAAGACCCTCGCTAGAACAACAACGACTTTAATATGTGCCGCGAAATAGCTGTGGCATAATCGTAAATTATTCAGTTCAGTCTGCGCTATAATTATGACCGACTAGATTTAGCATTTAATCTTAACTACTTCCCATAAATTACAGTCTATCGGCTTTTGGGCATTTGCTCTGCCCCAAGTTGGCCCCACGACTTTATACTAAGTTAAAGATTTCAGTGTTCCCAAAATTCACATTGCGTGGAACACTCAAATCTAATAGTGTTTATATCGGTGTTTCGGTTTTGTGAATTCCTTAACATTACAAATTGAATGCCGGAAAGAGTGCAAATTGTAGTTGGCTTCAATTTGCTTAAATTTCCAAAGTCTGAACTCATATTTGTAGTTGAGCAGTCTGCTTCGGCATCTCGTCGAGACCAGACTCAAGTTTTCCTCTCTGATTTTCTCATTTTAATTTGTTTATTTACCTATTTTTCACAAAAAAATTTTACTTGCTTAATAGTACACAAAATATGTAATTCGAATACTTTTTTGTTTTATTTTTTTTTTCGCAATATTTCTACAACGTGCACTTCACTAATTTCATGGTGAGACTAACACAATAAATACTATTATGATATTATGATATACTTTTTTGATCGGCTCGTTTTTAATCTTAGGAATTTATTTAAGATTTTCAAATAAGTGTAGATAAGTGCAAGTTTAAGTTTAAAAGATCCGAAATAAGAGTAAAAAATATAATTAAAATTTATTTTTTACAAAAATTGTGCAATCAAATTTGGTCACAATTTAGAAATATAATTATCGAATGCCATTCAATATTCCTGATTTCTACGAGTATAAGAAGGTATATTATTCAAAGATGTAGCCCTATTTGCCCGAAATATGCGAGTTTTAGCTGTTATTATCGGCTTTTCATGACTATATCTTGGCCATTTGTAGTCCGATTTGGGAAAGATATATATCATTTTACTCTTAAAAGTTCGTACAATCAATATCTATACAAGGTTTTAAATTTTAAAATTTTCGCGATTTTGACAAAAATTGTAATGTTACCCCTTGTGTTTTTTGTCAAATTTGGTCAAAATTTAGAATAGATATTTTTGAATGCCAATGGATAGTTCTGATCCGTACAAGTCTAAAATAACATATCATTCGAATGTGAGACTTTTTTTGTCCGAGATATGCAAGTTTTCCTTATGTAGAACATGTTCTTATGTGTTTTTTGTTGTATATTTTCAGATAAGGAAAAAACTGGAAAATGGCAAAATGAACAGCGGAAGAGAGCCCACGGAACACATTGGTAAGTATGCATTTATGCAAACAATGCTGAAACACAATTGGTAAATATTAAAAATCTTCTATTTCAGGTGTTCGAGGAGAATTTCGGTATTTTTTTGTATATGTATGTAAGACAGAATAAGAATATATATTTAAGTATTACAAAAAGTTTCTAATAAATAGAAACATTATGCAAATAAGAACACCATCAATAGGATTTAAGAGAAATACATGTAAGAAATTAATATTAGATCATTTATGAGGATGTAAAGAGGAATTTAATAAATAAATTTGAAAAGTACACAGATTCTCTTTTATTATTATTGTCAGGAGAACTTTTCGAGCTAAAATACCAGGCGAACAGAATCGTCAAAAAGTGGATAGAAAAAATTAAAAATGTGCAAAATTTCATTGCATACTTTTAAGGTAACCATGTTGGGCCGCCGATGTGCAAGATTCCTAATGCAAAATAGAGCTGAAACACCAGGTGAACATAATCGTCAGATAGTAGACAGAAACATTTTAAAATGTGCAAAATTCCATTGCATACTTCTAAGGTAATAATTTTAGGCCGCCAATGTGCAAGACTCTTAATGCAAAATTGACCTAAAACACCAGGCCAACATAATCGGCAGAAGGTGACAGAAAAAATTAAAAATGTGCAAAATTTCGTTGCATACTTCTAAGGCAATCATTTTGGGCCGCCAATGTGCAAGATTTCTACTGCTATTTTAGCATTACAGACTCAACTGTTAACGCTAAATTCGGGACAAGAACAGAATAAGTTTACAGAGGCAAGGGATGGGCTGGGGATGGGGCAGCTGAAAGAAAAGCATACATATTTCTTGAGCATATTCTTGCGTATTTTGCAAGGATTCGGCTGTTTAGGTTCACCAGGACTATACCGATGGTATAATTACCAAGGATATGAAGGTCATCTAGGAACCAATTTGGTTTGAAAACTTTTTATCTTCGTATTTTGCAAGGATTCGACTCTTTAGGTTCACCAGGACTATACCGATGGTATAATTACCAAGGATATGGAAGGTCATCTAGAAACCAATTGGGTTTGTAAAATTTTTGTCCGAGGACTGAACGGATTTGACTGAATAACGCGGCGTAAATTAAGAGTTAACGAAGTTAAATCTCTACCTTGGCTATAAAAAGAATGTCCTTTTTTGACAAATAGCACTCGTTTGGCGAAATTTTTGCAAATATTTAAAGGACCATGTGCATTCGACTTGCATGGACCAACTCTATTAGGAATCTCTTTAAAAAATTATATAGAATCTTTAAGAATCGTATATTTTGTCCTAAATGTCCTTTTTAGAAAAATGACTCAAGCTCGAGTATTTCCTTGGTATTTGTGTGGTATTTAACATACCATTTAGAAAGAAATGCAAGCATGTTATAATGAATACAAATAAGTCATATTTAACTTATTTTGCTTTGTTGTCTAGTGTAATTAACGTAATATTTTTTCTGTACTTTTGTACGATGTAAACAAGTCGCGAAGCGGGTATGTGCGACTATGACTTCGGTATGTAATTGACCAGATAAACATGGGCTTACTTTATAGACAAAATGTAAAAGATAGAGAAAGAGAGAGAAAATAAATAATTTAAAAAATAAATAATGCAGCATCGAAGAAATATTTAAACAATTGCGCGCTCATTTAAGTATACAAATTAATATATTCAATTAATATATAGAATCATTAATTGGCCATAAAAGTGAGAATATTCCGAAAGGAGAGCTAGAGTATGTGGCAAGTCGTGTACGCCTTTAGAGGTCGTAACCACCGACTATTTGCAATTCACATTAATTATATTTGAAGTGTAAACACGGGAAATAAAATGAAAAAACCAAACAGACGAGAAGACCGCAAAAGTAATCACATTAGAATAGTTCAAACACGTCGCCGATGATGTCGTTCAGATGGATGATGATATTTGATATATATATATACAATATACAATACTATATAAAGATGTATCAAATATACATATTTTTTATATATATTAAAATATTTTTCTTTTAGAAATTTGATTGCAGGTGAAATTTAATTTATGGCCGAATAGATTGTTGATTTAAAACTGTTTTTAACTGTTGGTTAATTAGCGTGTAATTTGCTAAACTACAAGCACAGACACACACACACACACATACACACACACACACACACTGCACAGATAACAGTTCACCTAATGAGCTTTTTATTGTTTTTTGGTTGTTTTTTTTATTTGTTTTTGATTTTTTTTTTGTTTTATAATGCGAAACTTGTTTTGAAACTCGTATATGAGAACAACTCCACACTCCCCCCTTCCCCTCCTGCTACTCACACTCTCCGTTTGGCTCTCCTCGTGGAGCGCCTCTTGCGCCTGCAACTGATGCCGCAGCCGCAACGCCTCCAAATCCAGCGAATTGATGCCCTGCGGCAGCGATATGGAATTGCGGCGCAGTCCTGGCCCGAAGTGCTCTCGATCCCTAGCCCCTGGCGGCGGCGGTGTGGGCGGTGTGCCCGAGCTAAGCGAACACGCGTCCGACTCCTGGGGCAGCTCATTGACCACACGCAGCTGCGGCAGCTCCACATTGCGGCGCTGTCCCAGCGATTGCTTGCGCGCCGGCAGCAGCTGCTCCTGCTCGAGTTCCACTTGCAGCTCCCGATCTGGCTCATCCGCATAGGGCAGTGCCTGCCACTCTCCGTTGAGCGCCTGCGCGGCCAACAGCGGCGGCGTCTCCGACATCCTCTTTAATCGCAGGTCAACACGATGTGCTCCAACGCTTCAACGCTTCAGCGGGAAACGTGCGCTCGCGAACGCGTTCGGGTTGCGACTCGCCGAAGCCAAAGCAGACAGCCAAATGCTGTACCCCGCGATCCTCACACCCCACTCCCCCCCCCCCCC
>SCDT01002100.1:1681-17961 GCA_004143765.1 Drosophila melanica | reverse complement strand
AGGGTTGCCCTTTTTTATATGTGAATATATATAATTGTATATATATATATATATATATATATTTCTTTTTTGCTTAGGTTTGTGCTTGGGTCTTGTAGAAACTTGTAGCTGGGCCAAAAAAGGGTCGCGTCACTAATTGAGTTATTTCTGGCCGACTGTCAAATTAGGTTGCCATGGCACACGCACACCTTGTGTGTATGTGTGTGTGTGTGTGTGTGTAGTGGTGTATCTATGTGCAAATAGAAATTTGATTTACGCGCCAGAAGCGAGTTTTAATTTTTGATGTCATTTATTAAACGGGTTTTCGCAGGTTGCTTTTCAGTTGTTTTTTTGACCTTTTTGAAGCATTAATCATACGCAGCGTTGTCAAAAGTCGGAAATGAAACGAGAGAAGAAAGAAATCAAGTCTGAAGACAACGAAACGCAATGGAATGGAAATTGAAATGGAAATGGAAATCGCAATGGCAATGGAAAAGCTGCGAAATGTTGCCTGTTTATTTGCCAAGCATTTAAATCCGAGCCAGACAGCAAAAAAAAGAAAAAAATTTGAATTTGAATTTGGAAAAAATAGAAGAAGAAATGAGGGAAAATTGCGCAAATCCCTTGAAGAAATGTTTGAAATATTTCAAAGCGCACAGCAGGACACCGCAGGATGTGCTGGCAAGCGACGGGCATGTTGCGAAATTATGCTTAAATCAAAAATCACAGCAAAAAAGCGAACAGAGACAAAAAAACAGTGAACGGCAGGGTTGCGGTTGCCACACAAGCCGGGACAACCCTTATGTGACCCAAGCGCCCGGCATTGAGAGCTGCTGCTGTGAGGTAAATGCTGCGCATATTTTATGCCCTGCATTAAGTCTTAAGTATTGCTTATTAAGGAGACGAGTCCCTTTTTTATGTATACAAACATTTATATATATATATATTTTGGTTGCCCAAAAAACTATTTGGAAACAGGACTCTGGCTGATGGCAGCCAAGTAGTCAGAAATAATGCGTTACTTATTAAGTTAGCTCAGGCTCTCATTTGTTTACAGATTTGCCACACACACACGCACACACACACATTCAACTGGGAGCGGCTGGTGTTGGCAGCAACCCCTGCAGCGAAACCAAAAAACAAGACAGAAAAGTTATCTTTGGCATGCCGGAAAATATTTACCCTTGCAGACGTTTATCAGCAGCTGATAACTGTGTTTTCATGCAACAGAAATCTATTTATTTAAAACCGATCGTTGCTATTTCAGTCGTGTTTAGACTTTAGTATGTCTTATTCTTTCAGTCCTTTTATCCATCTTTCGCATGTCGTTAAAAACAACAAGAATTTCCATACAAAAAATAATTTCTCGAGCGATATTTTCGACGGATGTGAAATTGGCTATAGATACTGATCACGAATATGTAAATCTTATTTTCCATTTATACGATTAATATGTTAAACAACAAACTTAAAACATTATAAAAACATTCTTGTTAGCTTTCACTTATTACAGCAAGATTAGAAAAAGAACAAAATAATATTAGAAATTTGTGCAATAAAAAATTAAAACTGATATAAACAAAATATACAAAAATATGCAAAAATTGTATTAAATATTTCTTTCGTACATTGCGTAATACTGCATTATATTTACATATAGAATATAAATTATTTTTGATAAATTTCACTATTTCTTTTTATTTAGCATAATTTTGAATAAGAAATGGAGTTTTTTGTAATATATAAAAAAGTGTCAAAACATAAACATAAAAATATATTTTTAGAGTTAAGAAACGTGTCTTTTTAGGCGTGACATATTGCATGACAAAGCATGAATGCTCTTTGCAAGTGTGTGTGTGTGTGTGTGTATAAAACCGGAAAAGCTCTCTAAGTAGCCCGACTGCATTTTCAAGTGCCACTGGGGGTTGCTGCTGCTGCTGTTGCTGCTGCTTGGTGCTGCTTGCTGCTGCTGCTTCCTGGTCGCATGTGTGCCAGCAAAATGTGTTTGATTTTGGTTAAAGGAGAACATGATGGGTAAGGTGAATGAGGGGGGGAGGTATACGAGTTCTGTCTACGCGTAATGTTAAGCAAACAGTCGCGACTTTAAATTTGGCAGCTTTCGGCGGCGCTTCAGCAACGTCTGCAGCAGCGACTGCAGCACACAATGGCCAGCCAAGCGGCGCGGCCAGACAAGCTGACTCCAGCAGAAGACGCAGCAGCTGGAGCAGCTGAAGCAGCCGGAACAGTGAATCTCTGGCAGACATTTCAGGGTCAGGAAGCAGCAGACAGAGACGCAGACATTGAAGTTGCTGCTGTTGCTGTTGCTGTTGCTGTTGTTCCCGGGACGCTGTGCAGACAACGAAAGTAAGTTGACTTCCGTTGCTGGCGGCTGAAAATGAAAATCGCCCGGCCACTGGCTCAGACTGCTGCCATTTCAATTGCTTTAACCTGGCCAACTAGCGCACCTTTTGTTAAATATTGGCCCATCTCATTTTTTTTTGTTGGCTGCTAGTTTTCCAATATTGGCAAATTCAATGGCAATATAAAAATTCCCAGCCAAACGAGATAATATCTCAACTATATCTCAGACCAACTGCAATGCATTTCACCTGTTTGTAGCGCGCAGGGTTGTGGGGTGTCTGCGGGGGAATGGCTCTAATAAATTGCACAACAAATTGCTGCACAACATTGCGAAGTAAAGTGCGGCCGCACAAAAGTATGCAATGAAATATCTCAAATGCGACAAATGTGTCGAGCGGAAAAAAACCCGAAAGAGAAACTGCGAAAAGCGACAATAGAAATTGATAGGGCTGCGTAGAGAAGACAAAAGTTAAGCATGATTAAACGTGGTCCAGCAAAGAAAAAAAACAAAACAAAATTAATTAAAATAAATCAAGAAAAATTCAACGTTGAAGTCCACTTTCATGACAATTTCCATGGAATTAATATTAAGAGCTTCAGATTTGTATTTTAACAAATATTTCTGCGTTTCGTTTGGAATAATAAATAGCAAATGTGTTTAAACAAATTATTAAGTGATCAAGTTTAAAAACGTATTCAATAATAATTTCAATATTTGAAATGATTTGCAAGGAATTTGGAATTCGGCATTGAGAGTAATTTTCAAATAATTGGTGAACCAAGTAATGTTAATTAAGAAAATATATATTATATTTAAAATGAGTTTTTCTTTTTGTGTAGATAAGGTAGACCAAAGTGAGGATTAAGTAAGCAGAAACAAAAAATTGTCAGACCACTGTGCATTGTGTGTGTTTTTTGTGCAATCTCTGCGCTAATAGTTTGACAAAAGGTGAGCGAGATAAGCGCAAAAGTGAAGCTCGTGTGTGTTTCTGACTGTGTGTGTGTGTGTGTGTGTGTGTGTGTGTGTGCAGCCGCCAAATTGCACTCGAGACTGAATTATTGCCTGACGCAGCGCAGCGCAGCGGCAACACACAACTAACAACAGCAGCAACAAAACTACAAATAGAACGTGCGAGGCGACACGGCAAAGGAACATGACGGCAGCAACAACAACAGCAACAACAACAGCAGCAACAACAACAGCTGTGGGGATTTTTGGGGGCAGCTGAAGTGAGTGCCGAAATAAAAGATAAATAGCAGCCACGTAAAATGTTGTTGAATGTTTTAAAAAACCATAAAACCACAGAGAATTACATTTAATGGCAGCAATGGCGGTGGCCAAAAACCGCATTGGCAAAAACTGCGCCAAAAGCAGCAGCAGCAACAACAACAACAACAACAAAGCCATTGGAGAACTGCGAACAGACAGTGAAGCATTTGCTAGTTGGTGACATATGTGACTGTGCCTGTTGGTTTGCCTTTACCATTTCGTCCTGTCTGCGTGTTTAGTTTTTAGTGTGACCAAAGCGGGCAGCGTTTCCAGTTATGAGTGTGCCTCTCTCTCTGTGTGTGTGTGTGTGTGTGTGTGTGTGTGCTTGCGAAGACCAAATGCGATGCTGGCGCTGGCTAATTGAAGCGTGATGTTGACATGTTGTCGATTTGTTGCACAGCCGCACTTTGAATGCATAATTAACTGCGCTTCAGTGAAGTCTGGCAACGCTGCGCTGCTGAAGTTCGGCAGGCATACAAAATGAATACAGACTGCGGCTGAAAGGAACGCGAAAGACAGGAATAAAAACTATATTAACTGGTTTTTAGAGAAGTTTGGCAACGTCGCTGCATGAAAATTGGCAACGGTGGAAAGGAAAAAATGTAGTTTTAGCTAAAAAAAAAAGCGCATCGAAGTTAACAGCATCGAGAAATCAACAGAAAATTATGCTGGCAGCAAATACTTGCAACATTTAAGCATGAAGTTTGGCAACAGTGCACATTTTAGTTAAACTTTAGCTAGGAAAATTATGATTTAAGCAGGAAATAGTATAGCCAAAGACCAGCAAAACTATAATTTAAAGAAAACTATATGTTTATGATTGTAGTTTGGCAACAGTGATAAACGTGATGAAGTTTGGCAACAATGCGCAATTTGAATAGGCTGTAGCAACAGAAAAACTAATAGCAATAAGGATATTTATCCCCCCGTCAGAGCCAAATACAATCAAAACTGAAGCCAAGTAATAAGCTGCACATAAAATCTATGGCCATAAAACTGGCCACTGGCGAGACGCCGACAAATGTTTTTTCTACGGCTGCGGCTGCGGCTGGGGCTGGGGCAAGGGTAGGTGCGAAAAGGACACACAAGAAAGAGGACTTGGGACACAGGACACTTGGCAGTGGCTGTCAAAAAGTCACAGCCATTAGGCGCACGAAGGCTAAAGCAAGCCTGGCCAAGCAGTTCGTTGAGTTTGCAACATGACACTCAGGATGTGCCCCCAGCACACTTTCGCACAGGACCAAAGGACCAACCATCGCATCAAATGGAGTGACAAACTTGGAGTGTGCAGAAATGGAAATGCTGTTCATGTTGTACTCAAAACCAAAAATGAACAGCACACTTTTCTTCTCTCATTTTTTTTTGGGCTGGGCACACTTCATTAGAGCGACTTTAAAGCTGCGTCCGAATATCCTGCGGTGCTCTCCTGCTGCCCGTCTACCGGCTTTCATATCCTGCAGCTGGCATCAGTAAACATGTTGCCTGGACAGCACAATAAAAAGAAGAAGCACTTTGATGTCAGCTTGCCGAAAACTAAATACCCTTTCCTCGCAGATATATCATAAATATCAAAATATATCCAATTTATATATACAAACATACAACCGATATTGATTTGATATAGTGAAACGATCAGGTTAAGTCTGTTGTATTCTGTTGTTGTGTTTCGAATCGTGCGTTACATATTTCGTGACATTAATCGACTACCCTTCGCTAGGGTATTAAGTAACAGAAACCAAAAAAAAAGAAAGCCAAAAGTCAGTTTCAAAGCCCGACGACGGCTGACATGACAAGCTCAACTAAAAGCTGACCGAACGGGCAGCTCAACAACAAGGGTGTGGGGGCGGGCGGGTGGAATGTTATGGGCGTGGCTGTAAGCCGCTGACAAAGCGCCACTAATACCGCTGCAATTAGTACACGTGCACCTGGACATGTCCCGCAGCAGCAGATTAGAGTCGAAAGTTGTTTATGGACTTTGCCTGGCGGGTGAATAGGATAGGATTGTGTGTGTGGGGGGCTGTAGGGTTGCCATCGTTGGCATGGGCGATATGCCAGCAGGGTTGAAGCATAATGAAAGTAATAAAGTTGAGAGCACAGCAGCCCAAAAACTCGCACTGCCGCTGATCGCCAGGCTGGCGATAAAAACTTTCCACAGGCAGACAACGTGCAGCAGCGACAAGCGGTTCATGTGTTGCACGTTGTTGTTGTTGCACGTTGTTGTTGTTGCTCTGAAGCTGTCTGTGGTTATGGCAACGCGCAGCATTTTGGCCAGCATGAGTTTACAGCAGACACTTTTATCGTTAACGTTTGTTGTTGCTCTTGTTTTTATTGAATATTCATAAATGGCCGAAAAACGCCGAGGAAATTGTTGTTGGCTGCCGCTTGTGGCATGGTCTGAGTTGCCACAGCTGCTGCTGTTACTGATGCTGCAGCCAGCGGTCAACTGAAGCCCATTGGAATCAATATTTTATGCCGCCGTCGAGACAACGAAGACGTTTCTGTGTGTGTCCTTGCTCCTTGCTGCCAGAGTTGTCTGTGTTTGCCATTTTCCATTTACCATTTGCCGTTTGCCGTTTTCTGTTTTCCGTTTGCCAAATGCAACAGGAAATGCAACACAAATTAAAATGTGTCTGTATTCAAAGCGGTCCAGACAGCCCACATGTTTGCGGTTGTCCAGCTTGCCGCCATCGAGGGGACATATATAGATATAGAAACTTAATAGCCTGTAAGTTCTCATTTCGTTTTTGACTTTGAACTTGGCAGAAGAAGAAAAGGGGACAGCTTAATTTACTTGCAACAAGCTTTGCAAGTAGATATTTTACTAGTGTGCCGCGTTTACAGTGACGCATGAAGTTTAGCAACGTTGCAAGGTGAGCCTGAAAAATGTTTGGCTTGGTTTCTTCTGAAGTTTGGCAACAATGCATCAAAATGACAAATGCTGTGAACACCAGTTTGATTCAGATAAATCGTTATTTGGTATTTATGTGCTTTACAATTATGCAATAAACTTTTGTAAACAGTTTTTGAAATTTGGCAACAGCGCGTAAGTTGTCAAATCTATAAAATATGGCAACACTGCAACTGAAGTAAGTGAAATATGCAAAGTTTTAGTATTGTCACTTAAAATTTTTGTGGTAAATTTGGCAATTTATAAAAGAAGCTTTCTATTTTACGGTATTAAGAAATTTAGCAGCAATCTAATCGATTGCCAAACGGTTTTTTCACATTTTAGCGCATGCAATTTGGCAACGTTGCAAACGAAGTGGCAAGGTGAGGCTGAAAAATGTTTAGCTGAAGTTTGGCAACAATGCATCTAAATGACAAATGCTGTGAACACGAGTTTGATTCAGATAAATCGTTATTTGTTATTTATGTGCTTTACAATCTATCAATAAACTTTTCTAAATAGTTTGTGAAATTTGGCAACAGCGCGAAAGCTGTCAAATCTATAAAATATGGCAACACTGCAACTATAAAAGAAGCTTTCTGTTTTACGGTATTGAGAAATTTAGCAGCAATCTAATCGATTGCCAAGCGGTTTTTTCACATTTTAGCGCATGCAATTTGGCAACGTTGCAAACGCATTGTTAGTGAAATTTGGCAACAACGCCCTCAACTGCAATATGCTGGCAATCGAACGCATTATAAAGCAATTATAGACAACATGCAGCAGCACTTTACGCTTGAACGAGCCTCGGATTGTGGATGGTGGATGGTGGATGTTGGATGTGGATGTTGGATGGTCCATTGTGTGGAAGGTGAGCATGCTGGCAGATCAAATTAACTAGTAAATTGACTTGTCAAAAAGAGTTTTGTGTGGCGCGTTAAGTGCTTCCATTATTCATATGGGTTGGCGCCTTGGCTGTAATTTCCTGTCAGACATTAGAAAGAGGCGTTGCTTTTAATGACGATGTTGCTGCTGCTGCTGCTGCTGATGATGATGGGAAAAGGATTCACCGAGTTATTAATGAAGAATGCCAGGACGATGAAGCAGCACGCACGAATGCATGTAAATAATGATGCCATAATGGGCAATGGGAATCAGAGAGAATGGGCATCGGATGTGGAACATGTCAAAGGGAATAAAACGCGCACCAGAGAGAACGTGTATTGTAATTTTTATTTCACTCGAAATGGGCATCATTTTGATGCCGAGTTTATGGCAGCACCAGCAGCATTATGATTATGGCCGGCATGGCAACACGTAGCAAATTATGAATGAATGAATGAATGAATGAATGAACGAGTGCCACACACAAAAGGACAAAAGGAGTGCCAACTAGCCCTGGCTGCTGCTGCTCCTGATGGCTCATTGGCAGCTTGCGTAATTGCCACTTACTGTGGCACAGACAAACCCCGTGCGGCAGCCCTTTTGAGGCAGGGGGAAACCTCACACGAATGTTGCGACAAATACAAAACCGTACTCATCAATATGCTCAACAGTCGCCCGCACAATTCCCCGACTGTGGCAAAGTGGTTTTCAATTACATAATGCCGTATATGTAGGGTGCACATGTGCGGGAATCGAGTTGAAAGCAATAATATATATGCTTTATGGGCTTGGAAATGCCGCCACTTTCAAATGGATTCAGGGCATACAAATATTCTAATAATAATAATTGGAATATTAATGAACAAATTCAATTTTAAAAGGTTTCTTTTTCTTGAAATTTTGTTGGAAACTTTTGATTTAACCTATATAAAGGATCGATATATACAAAACTTTAGTGACTTTTTTTTCAACACTGTATTGTTTAAGTTTTATTTCCTACACATTAAACTCATTCTTCTTTTTAACATCCGTCGATGATGTATCCTATTAACGGTTCTTCAGTTATTTTTGCCACTTCAACTGATCAGATCAACTGGCCCTTCTATAGTGAATAACTAAAGTATTCGTTGTAAAGCATGTGCCATACAAATTGTGGTTATTTAACTATCTTAGCTACTATTTGTTATGAAAGATATTGGTTTACTATATTTAAAGGTTGATTTTCGCTTCTCTTCTTCTTTTTCAGAGTCGTTTTTTTTATTGATATTGTCTTGCGTTTTTCTAGGATTTTTTTTTGCAACGGTTAAGTTGAATTTTATCACAACGAAGCGAAGTAAGAGCGTGGTCCAGTTAGTAAGAGCTGTGCCGAATATCGTGGAGGCCCGGGTTCGAATCCAGCAATGGTAAAGCTATCTTGAATTCTGTTATTTTTTCGTTTTTCATAATTATTATTGTTATTAATTTGTATCGTTTTAATGAAAACCAGTTGGTAAGTGTTGTGCATCTTAACATGGGGGGACCGAGTTCGAGACCCGGTTGTGGAGTATTTATTTTTTCGTTGGTAATTATTAGTACTCATCAACTGCCGAGAGTTTGTGTGCTTGTGTTCATTTCTGGGTTCAGGGTATCTACTAGTCGGGCGGTCCCGACTAGAGCAATCTCACTTGTTTTTATTTTCGGTGTAGTTATGGTTTGTTCTCTCAGACTTTGTGATGCTTATAATCGTGTTGTTTGACTGTTTCCAATATACAGTATGTCAAAAAAAAGTTTTGACGATGGCAAAAATTAAAATTTTTCAATTTCTACTCTACTCAAAACAATAGAAAAATGTGAATTTTTCCCATTGTCAAAACACATTCTTGACATACTGTAGTACGTTCGACCTTTGTCCCTTTTATTTACTTAAATATAATACTGATTTATGATCATAATGAACAGAGTATTTTGATATTGAACAATAGCTTGATGCCTTTCTGGCTTGACCACTTGACGGGCACTTCTGATCGGTTGTTGCCACCTGATCAATATTCCTGATCGTTGCTTTTGGCAGACTCACCTGACTGAGCTCATCTCTGGAGCGGCGCGAGGGCAGCAGAGCCTCCATGTCGTCCTCGAAGTTGCCGCCATGCGCCAGATCGACAACATCGTCGGCATCCGGTTCCAGGCTGCTGCTGCGTCTGCGACTGTCGCTGCATTTGGCATCCACTTGGCCCGTGGGCGTCATCTTGTTGTTGTTGTTGTTGTTGTTGTTGTTGTTGTTTGAGCTGTGATTTAATTGGCCATTTAGCTTGTTCTTGTTGCTGTTGTGGTTGTTGTTGTTGCAGTTGTTCGATTGCTGCTGTTGCTGCAGCTGAGATTTTTGTGACTGTTGCGCATTGTTGCTGCCGCTGCTACTGTTGTTATTGTTGTTCCTGTTGTTGTTGTTGTTGTTGCTGCTGCTGCTGCTGCTGTTCTTGACGGCAGAGACAACGGTCTCAGCTATCTCAGTTAGGGGCGTGGCAACTGCAGTGCCAGCAGCAGCCGAAGTCAGCTGCTGTTCACTTGTTCTGCAAAGAGAAAGAAGAGAGAGAAAGAGAGAGAAGAGATAAGTTTGGGTAATGAAAATTGCTTGAAATCTACTTTGCGCCCCAGCTGCAAGCTGGCGGGTTCATTTGTCAACGCCTCCCGTCTCAGCCCAGGCGCAGCTGTCAAAAGGTTAATTTGCGACACATTTTTTTCCCTTCTTTTTATTTTGTGTGTGTGTGTGTGCCGCCTAAGTGTCTGCAAGGACGGACGCCCACGACGCGTGTCACAAACTGACGCCCAAAAAGCTGGCAATTTTACGCCATTTTAACAATATTTCTAGACACTGCCACGAGCGGCTGTAAAGGGGCAGGGGACAACAAACAGTTGCCGCACAAATGTTATTAATGAATTTGCCACAAGAAAGAACGAAGAAAAAAAGGAAAAAAAAAGAATTCAAGTGAAACTTTTGCCTCGCCTGGCATGTGCTTCCGCTTCCGCTGTGCGTTGTACGACGCCTGCTTCAAGGACGCGCACAGCCGTCAGGACGAACTCTTGGGTGGGTCGGCGGCGGCTTGTTTGGGCCAAGAAAGTTGCAAGCAATGCTCGGTCGAAAGCATTTTTGCGCCATATGACAAGTTGTCAAACATTCTGACATAATCATGTCAAATTAACACAAACAAGCGGCAACAACAACTACAACACGCAACGGATAATAAAGCACTTAGAGGAATTAGTCGGGTCTCTCGGAATGTATGCAAGGTCCAAGGACACGCCAGAAGACAAAGGACATGGCAAATAGGCTACGGTTAAATACTCTTTATACACTAAAGCAATTAAAAACACAACTCTTTTTCAATAAAATACAATTTGTTGCATAAATATAATTAAAAATAAATATAAATATATATAAAATAATATAATAATAAAATAATAAAATAATATATCAGCTTGGGTACATTTTTTTTTTTTAATTATTGCAGCAAAAAAAAGGTAAACCTAAAGTTAAACGAAGAATAATCTGATTAAAATTGACTATTGTTTTTGGTTTTTAAAAAATCAAAATATATATTTTCTGTAAAATTAAATCATATACAAATTAGTAACAATTTGATAATACCCTAGGCAAGAGTATATCACAAGTAATACGATATAACATCAGAAACTGAAGCACGCATAAATTTCTAAGCGTTTTCGAAAGGCAAACAAAATATGCAAGTCAACAGCGATGAAAAACAAGCAAAAATAAAAATATTGACACGACAACACAACGAGAAGTTACCCTAGAAGGCAGACAAACACAAATATTTACAGCTGACAGACTTGGAGAAGAATTAAAGAGAAATATGCAAAATAGACAAAATACTTTGTTTTGGGATAAACAAAAGTCTACATACATAAATTTCTAATTTCTGTAAGACGAAATTAAATCACACATTGGCAAATCTATGCAAACCCATGCAATTCTATTATTACAGGGTATTAAAAGTTGAAGGATATTGCGAACGTGGAGCATACTTTGTGGCGCCGCATGTAAATTGCCAACGCATGGCAATTAAGATAAAATATGTGTGGTGTTCGGTGGGGCGGTGGTGCTGTCTGAGTGGTTGACGGTAGGTTGAAGCGCGCAAACAGAAGACAGAGGATACTGCTGGGACTGGGCCAACTATTGCTAGGGCCCAGGTCAAGTTGGCCAACAGTTAACAGAACAGTCGTCAGCGGCATGGCTATGACTATCAAGATATGACGGATAGGAAGCAACTGCCTCAAGAGTCCGGACATTAAGGCATGGCCCAAACAGCGCACATATATCAGTTTCTAATAAATGAGCAAAACAGATGAACAGATACCAAGAAATTAATCAACTTTTTGTGCTGAACAAATTGTGAGTTCTGCTTTTAACGTTTGTTACGTTCTGTTTTCTTTTGCATTTTTCTTCTAGTTAAATTTTACATTTAAAATATTTCCACTTTAATAAAATTTTTTGTAACTTTTTTTTTTGTAAAAAAAAGCTCTAAACTCGCATGACTTTTTTTTATTTGTCAAAAAATTATGTACTTATTTTTGAAAAAAAACAAATTTTTTTTAAAATTGCAAATTTATATTTTAAATCGATTGTGGATGCCAAAATTTGTATAAATCAAATTTGTCAAATTTGACAAACTCGCATGACTTTGTCAAAACTGAACCGAATTTCAAGTTTGCTAGCATTTTGATCATGATTTAGCCTACAGATTGATGCTACATTTAATATATGTCTACTTTTGCAAATCAAATTTTTTGTAATTTTTCTTATTTGTCAAAAAATTGCAAATTTATATTTTAAATCGATTGTGGATGCCAAAATTTGTATAAAAAACAACATTAAACGTGATTCTGAGGGGGTCAAATTTTTGGTCAAAAAGTCATGTCAAATTTGACCAATTCGCATGATTTTGTCAAAACTGAGCCGAATTTCAAGTTTGCTAGCATTTTGGCCATGATATGGCTATCTTAATTGATTCTACATTTAAAATATTCGCACTTTCGTAAATACACATTTTTCGCTTTGCTTGTCAATGGTTAGGGTAACACTGGTTAATGCACAGTTTTGGGACAAGCACAACTCGATTCACGTTGGAGCTTAAACGAAACGTATGCAATTTGTCGAGTGGGGCTTTAATTCACACGGCCAATCACAGTTGTTCCAAAAAACTTTTTAAGCCATGAATATTTGTTGGTCAAAAACAGAAAAAAAAAAAAAGCAAGCTGAAATCAAAGTTGAACTCAAGCACAACTGGCAGCAAAAGCAAACGTGGAACAATGAGGAAGTTATGCGGGTTGTCAGAGAACGGACACTTTATTGTTCTTGTTGTTGTTGTAGTTGTTGTTGTTGCAATACGGTTGACAGCGAAGGAAGGAAGAAGAACACCTTCGAGTGTGTGTGTGTGTGTGTGTGTGTGTGAGTGGGTGTATGCAAATTAGTTGTGACAGCTTTCAAAAAAGTTCAACATAGTTGTCGATGAACAAGTTGGGGCGCCACGTTAAGCGGCTGGGAGCACTAATCCATAGAGTAGGCAGCCATTGACAGCAGCCAGTCCTGCAGCAGTTCGTCCTGCGAGTGTCGAGAGAGCTTTTGCCTGAGTGCGAGTTCAAAACGTTCAAAGTTCATAAACAACACACGCCGCATACATATATATATATATATATATACACAAGAGGCGTTGCATTTTTGAGTTATGCATAGCTGGGGTTGGTGGGTTTGGGGCACGGGGTAGTCTGTGCCCGTGGGGCATGCACAAGCTGTAGTCGTTTTTGATATGGTAATGTGGCAATGGGAATGCGTGTATGGAATGTGCCATTATTAGATTTGAGGCTTGAGCACCGGCAACGAATATTCCAAAGAGTTGGGCTGGGTTCGGGTTCGGGTTCGGGTTCTGGTTCGGATTTACAGCATCGTCGTCGAGAGTGCTATAAAGTAGTAATACTAATTAAGTTGTGTATTATGCATATGCAGCCACAGCAAAGACGGCAAAATGAAATGGCTGCAGGCCCTAAAATCAGTTGAAAGACACTCGCAGACACACACAAAGGGGGGGCGTGTGGGCGTGGCTGGAAGTGCGGCTTGTAGTGCTCGAGTTGAGTGAGCATTTGACATCGTTTAGTTCAAGAATGTTCCGAGGATATCGAGACAATGCAGTTCGTTGGCAGCAAAGTGCTCGAAAGAACAGGAAGAAAGAGAAAGCGAGAGAGAGAGAGAGGGGCAGATGTGACAAAATATAGGTGGCAGACGAGACTAAGTTCAGTAGATAGCAAGTTGTCTGGGGTAGATTGGAAAGAGTCTAAAACAGTTTTTTTTTTAATGAATCCTCGAATCCAATCGAAAACGCTCTTAATTATGATTGTTATTTTAGAAAAAATACGAATTTTATATGAAATATATAGATTTATCTTTGGAGAAGTTAACTTTGAAACTGAGCGCGTTAAATAGTTGAAAACAAAAAAAGCTAAAGCAAAAAGTTGGCTAAAGCGTTTAACTAATATCCTTTTCGATAAGCCATAAATGTTGTATAAAGTAAACAAAACATCAAATAAATAATAAATTTAATTAAATTATAGTTCAAGTCAATGCTTACTAAATATATTATTAAAATTTGCATTTAGAATGTTTCAAAACAATTTTACTTTACTCGAGTTTATCCTTAGGGCAGAGTTTAAACTTTGAATGAATTGTGTTTGACATCAATAAACAAAAGTAAATACAATTTGTAATTATCCTGGTAATACACAGTTATTCGTTAAGTCGATCAGCTGTTGTGGGCTGCACTCACCTCGCCTTGCCGTGACCTTTGAACTGCGCCACCTCGGCATAACGTCGACCCAGCGGCGCCTCCTGCGGACTCAACAGGGCATCGGAATGCGGTGCACCGCTGGCTGCCTGCTCTATCGGCAGACCAATGCCTTTCAGCAGCTGTGCAGCAGTGGGCAAATCATTAACGCACTTCAGCTGCTGCTGCTGCTGCTGCTGCTGCTGCTCATCGCTGCGGTTGGCAAAGTTCTCGAGCTGTTCGCGCAGTGAGTAATCCACGGAGCTGCAGCAGGACGTCGATTCGGATGTGGTCGAGCAGCTGGGCGAATGCATTGTGGCCAGATCATCGCCGGCATTGCCGTTCTGTAGATCCTGGTAGGCGGCATGAGCATCCTCGGAGCTGCTGCTCGAACCGGAACCAGAACCGGAACCGGAGCCGGTGCTCGACTGATTGCTCTGACTGGTGTTTGTGGAGACGCAGCTATCGATGCTGGCTATCGAATTGCGATTGCCCGTTTCGATCTGCTGTTTCCGCGGCTGCCCATCATCATCATCATCATCATCCGCCGCCGCCACCACCACCTGCTGTGGCACAATTATTAACGAGGTGCGCTTTCGCAGCGTTTCGTCCTTGGCGTTCATGTTCTGTTTGAGCGTCTTGTCCGATTTGGTGTACACAATCACCTCCACTTTGGAGCTGTCCTCCAGTGCGGTCGCTGTGCTCGTCAGCTCCTGCGACATGCTGTAATGTTTAAGTTCTGGTAACTCTGGAAAAATATATGCTTGATGCTACCAACAACAACAACAACAACAACCGCTTGCAACCTGCAACACTCAACACACACACAGACACAAAACATGTGTCAATCAATTTTATTGAATTCGATATTTAATATGCGCAGAAACGTGCTTGTATCACCCCACCCACAGTGCCACGCCCCCCTGTGGTCGAGTTTCGATATATCGCATTTCCGAACAGCACTCGCAGCACTCAAATGCATGCATTTTAATTTAACGAGCATGTTGAGGCTTTCAAAATGTTATTACTAATAAAAACGGCAAACCGAAACAATGTTGCCGGCTGCAGGGAGTAAAGGGGAGGGTGGGGAATGGTGGGACCGTATTATGTGACGCTTTTATAGATACCAACACCTGCCAACTGTCCGCCCCCCCCCCCAAAAGTCGCCGGCTTGTCAAACAGTCACTCAACAGGGGGGAGTTTCGGGTTTTTGGATTGGGGTTCGGATCTAAAACTGGTGTTGTCACTCTCTCTCTCTCTCTCTCTCTCTTACGGCGGACACAACCATTTTGACAGGAGGTTTGAGTTGCAGCTAGGTGCATTACGTTACCATAATTCCATATTTTTTCGATGGAAATCGTATCGTTTTACAAACGTGAACAAAGAAAGAAATTCAATCTTTATCGGAAGTAATTTTGTCAGTTGACTTAACTAAGCTATTGAATAAATATTGTTGATGCAGTTATTGTTGAACTGCAGTATTTTCTGTATTTTATTGTTTAAATGATCTATTGGATTTCTAGTTGGAAACAGACTTCAATTAATTAAAGTTTGACAACTTGTCAATAACTGCAATCTTTTATATATTTCTGTCAGAAATGGATTTCAATTCGATTTACATAAAATAAAAACAAATATAAACGAGAACATTGCAGTCGGGCGATACCGACTGCGTTATACTCGTTCACGTTCTTAAATAAAAGATTCCATAGCTTCCATATATCAAACCCCCATAACTTTGTCAAAAGTGAACCGATTTTCACGTTTGATGGCATTTTGATCATGATTTCTCCTATATATTAACTCCACATTCAAAATATATTCATTTTCAAAAATAAAATTTTTTTGAATTTTTTGGTCAAAAAAGCATGTACTCCCCCCTTGTGAATTTGGCAAAAAAAATTTTTTTCAAAATTTAGAATTCGGAATTTATAGTTTTAATCGATTTTATTTGTCACAATTAGCATAAAAAACCACATTAAAAGTGATTCTGAGAGGGTCAAATTTTTGGTCAAAAATCATCCCAAAATCGACAAAAATTTTGACATGTAAAGTTGTCAGATTCCATAGCTCCCATATATCAAACCCC
>SCDT01002099.1:0-40448 GCA_004143765.1 Drosophila melanica | reverse complement strand
GGGGTCGGAGATGCTTCCTTCTGTCTGTTACATACATTTGCACAAAACCATTATACCCTTTTTTACCCATTTTCAATGGGTTCAGGGTATAAAAAGACGTCTCAATAGAGTTTGAAACCAGCTCACAATTGGGCTTTCAACCATTTCTTGAAAGTGTTCAAATTAAACTCATAATGGAGCTTAAAAGAGTTTAACGCCAACATACAAAAGAATTGAAAATAACTTTATAAACAGAGTTTAAAGCGAATATATTAAATAGTTTGAAACTCATAGTTGGTTTTACCCTTGATAAAAGGTGTTTGAAATCAACTAAAAACAGAGTTTGCTGGTTAAGCCTCATAACAGGGCTTAATAGAGTTTAAGGAGAAGGCGGTTTACCTTATGAAATGTTTATCAGCTACTTGGTAACTCTTAAATAAGGCAATTTATATATAATATACTGAACGAATTTCTTCAAAAAAATTCCAAAAAACCGAATGTATGAGAACTTATCTTAAAACGTCCTCTTAAAAACTCGAACGGCTTTCAGCACTTAATTGACTTTTCTTAATGTAATTTATATTTGCGAAAGTTTGTATGTTGCGAACATTTCTAGATCTTAACTGATGAGACTGACAACGATATGTAGACCGTTATAATTTCTAATTAACGCGATTCCCACTGGCAAACTTGACACCTGCTGCTGCTGCTGCTGCTGCAGCACCTGGCAGTAACAACAAACTGGCATCTCAACTGGAATGGAACCTCCCCTTCCCTCCCGCCCCCTCTGCATTATTCCGTCTCTGCAATGAAAACAAAAAAAAACACTTGGGTTTCGCGCTCGCAAAACTAAGAGGCAGCCAGTTGATCAGTTAACTAGTTGCTAAGTTGATCGCAGGTCCTTCGATTCGAAAATAAGGATGGTCTTCATGGCGGCGACCTTGGGCATGACTCTAAATCCAATTTGATTTTATTTATTTGCATTTTTCTGCTGTTTTTTTGTTGTTGTTTTTCATTTTTTTTTTTTTTTTTTAATTTACTTGTCGGCCCCGCCAAACATGTTACCAATAAAAACGAAATGCAGCGAGCCAAGTTTCCGCTTTAAGTTTTCAGTTAGCCCGCAATGAGAAAGCAAATTCCAGCAGCAGCTGTGAGGGGTGGAGGGGGGGTAGAGGAGCTGCCAGTTTGGCCAGGCAACTCGTCTAGCTGGCTAGCATTTGCATACCTGCCACAGAGCTGGCATTGCCACATGTGGCAGCTGGATTGTCAGCTCCTCGAGGGGGCATCTTGGCCTGGCCTAGCTCGGCTTTAATTGAACTGGCCAAAAAGTCGCTGCGACCAAATTGCAAATGGAATTTCTTGTTGCACTTGCAGTAAAAGTTGCTCTCCACTTGCCACGCCAAACAGCATTCAAATTTATGCATCCAGCCCCCCTCCCAGACTCTAAAGACTTTGCCTCGCTGCGTTGAGCGACAGCTGAGCAGCTCCCAATTGGCCAAAGACGGTGCCCAATTGTCTGCCACGTCCACGGTCCGAGGCTACACAGTCCAACATAGTTTTTCAGTCTTGAAATTGAAATTTCAGTCTTGCAAATGTTAAAAATAAGAATCAAATAGTATTTGAAACTAACTAAAAATCTGGCGATTACAATTTTTATTTCTTATTATCTTTTTTAAAAGAGATGTACAAAATACACTGAAATATTTTCCCAAATGCCACAAAATTGTTGTAAAAAATTTATGAAATATCTATCAACTGCTTAATTATTATTGAATGGTTGATTAATTATTTTGCTTTAACCATTATAACTATTTTCGATATAATGATTTTAATATCTCTATTTTTATTATTATTATGTGTATACAATGAGCCAAAAAATCTTATTTACCACGCTGATTAACTGAATTTGGCTTAATTGCGCGCAAATTCACTGCGCAAACAAATTAAAAACACATTTGCAGTTTGGATTGAGCAGACCAAGAGTATAATGGAATTGCCGTAGAATAAATACAGAGGCAAAAGTCGTACATAAACCGGATAAGAGTAGTATATAAACAAGATAATTTGATCTTGTTAGGCAATTTAAAGTAAAAATGGGTGCGCAAACAATATGAAATAGAAGTTAGTAATATTTAACAAAATTAAGCTAAGCTACAGTTACGCTGTTGTCTTGATTATATTATATGTTTTTATAATTATATATATTATTCTTGGTTCTTTCTAATATAAAGTGACACATAATGTTGTCTTTAAGAATTTATATATGAATATAAGAATATTACAAAACTCGGATAAAGATTTCAATTTTAATAATGATTGGCGTTTTTGCGTTTTTTATAATTTCATTTCAAGAGATAGTGAGACTGAGAGCATTAGTCTCTCCTCTCTTTATCCCTCTTTTTTCTCTCTGTCGCTCTCTCGCTCGCTCTCGCTCTGTTTTCAATTGAGGGAAGAGACTATTCTCTGACAGTAGTTAATAGTGCTATCAGCATGACGCGACATTTTTCGAATCAAATTTAGAGATATCTACATATGTATTACGTTTGTTATTATGAGACTTGCGACTGGGGGTGGGTGAGGGGGAGGGGAAGGGGGCAAAACACAGCTGCTCACGTACAACCGGTTGCGCTATAAAAACGTTGCCGTTGTTGAATTTTGTGTTCAGTTGCTGAAAGCTCGCCCAGCGTTCGATTATCGTGATAATTCCACAGATTTGAATTTCGATTTGTTTTTTGTTTGTTAAAAAACCAACTTCATAAATAATTTCACAATGAACCGTTGGGTGAATCGCGTGGCCGTTGTGACCGGCGCCAGTTCCGGCATTGGGGCCGCCTGCTGCAAGGATTTGGTGGCCAAGGGGATGGTCGTGGTGGGTCTGGCGCGCCGCGAAGATCGGCTTAAGGAGCTGAAGGCGGAGCTGCCGGCGGATCAGGCGGCACGCTTTCACTATCGCAAGTGCGATGTGAGCGTGGAGCAGCAGGTGATCGATACATTTGCCTGGATCGATAAGGAGCTGGGCGGCGCCGATGTGCTGGTGAACAATGCGGGCATCGTTCGGCCGACAAACATCACCAACGAGGGCAACAGCGCCGATCTGCGCGCCATTCTCGACACGAACGTCCTGGGCGTCTCCTGGTGCACACGCGAAGCGTTCCGCTCCCAGCAGAGCCGCAAAGTGAACGACGGACACATTGTGATCGTCAATAGCATCGCCGGCCACCGGGTGCCCATTGTCCCTGGTATGAGCCTGAACATGTATGCGCCCTCCAAGCATGCGATCACTGCCATGACCGAGATCCTGCGACAGGAGTTCCTCAACAAAGGCGCCCACACAAAGATCACGGTAGGTCGCACTTGCAAATACTCTACTCAATGATCAGTGAAATCATTATAATCTGAGGTAAACGTGCAACAATTTGATCACTCGCTTATATTCAAGACAAAACTGACTATATTATTAGCCAAAAATTATGATGAAATGGACTATATTTTGCCAACTGGAATATTTATCAGTAATTTTAACAAACATTCAAAAGTTTGTCAATATTTTGATCTAAACAAACTTTCTGATAAATCTGAATTGAAAGTAATATTAAAAATATTTTTTTTTCGATTTCAGAGCGTCAGTCCCGGTGCTGTGGATACTGAGATCTTTGACAAGAGCAAGTTGCCCAACATTGGCGAATTTCCCATGTTGCGGTCCGAAGATGTCGCCGATGCGATCAGCTATTGCATTCAGACACCACCAAATGTTCAAATACACGAGATTATGATCAAGCCAATAGGTGAGAAATTCTAAGCTGATCAGCAAGTGGAACCCAGAGAGAACCCCAAATGGCTACAATGGGTGCTACTTATAGATACTCTATAAACACATTGTTTTCTAACTGCATGTCCAAGTAAAATTATATTTATTAATGTTTTTTATTCTAAAAAATTTAATTATATTTTAAAAACAAGCAAAATGTTGTTTTATAGTTAACAAGTGAAAAACTATAAAAGAAAATTAAAGTGCGGAACACACACAAATATTCTTTTATATTTAACCTATTTTGATTTATTCTGATAACATATTGAAAAGACTTAATCGATTCGAAAATATGAACACACATCTTATCTTAAATTTTCCGTCTCTCTCTTACTGTCTTACTGTCTCTCTTTCTTTTTTTATTTTAATTCTCTTATATATGTATTGGTACATATGCCTTATCACAATATACACAAATTGAAGCGTATACTGTGGTATACATTGTGTTCCCGATAAGATATTGTTCATAAAACGACATCAATGTTTGCCTAGATCAAGTATCGAAAGTATTATGAATATTTGTGTATTCTTGTTAGATTCGTGAAGCTCGAATAAGTGTCATACAAATAAAGACAATATTGAAGAGGGTATTTCAATATTAACACTCAGTATGACACACGTTTGTGGATAAGTTAGTTTTGGAATATATTTAGAACGATTATGTTTTATACAGAATGTGGAAATTATCAACTATGTAGAAAGAAATTGTTAGCGTTTAGCAGTTGTATGCTTAGATTAGTTATTATTTTTATTGTAATATTTTTTTTTTTTTTTTTTGTAATGTTACTTTTATATTTTTTAAATTATTTTGTACTCACCATTAAATGTAAAATAAATATACAGCTACTAAATCTAAGGTCCCACAGCCGTGTAGGACCTTTTTGTGGGCTCCACATGCTGGCGATGTGGACGCTGCGCCTATATCTGCAAAGAAAGAGCGAGACGGAATGAATGAGAATTAAGAGTTCGCTAAGTAATCAGATGCCAAGCATATATCAAAATGTCAACACAATAGAGAAGCAAGTGTCTGTGGCAGCGTATCTGTGGCACGGTATCTGTGGCATCGCATCTGTGGCATTTGCCACCTTCAAAATTATGCGGCAAGTCGCTTTTGTCTGTTGCGGTTCGCGTGGCACGTGTGGCAGCTGTAACTCGATAGCAGCACAGTGGTTGAAAGTGAATTGAAAATGCAAATTTAATAAAGCCTCATTTTAAAGGCGCATTTTAAAGGAACAAAAAATTATATTTTATGTTAAGCTAAAATTTTTAATTTTACAGATATTATTCCGAAAAAAGTTAAGAAGCAGTATAATGCTTATCCTATTGTATTGAAAAATCAAATGGCACATTAAATAAATATAAAAATAAAAATTTTGACCAAGTCATGAAAGTTAAACTTCCCCAAATGGGAAATTGTGGTAATACTTTTACGCAAACTACCCTATAAACTTTTTTCTTAATTGCGACTTCATTTTGATTATATGTAAAGCTACTACTGTGATATTAATAGAAAAAAAGTAACAAAGAATGAAAGTGATAAAAAAATATATATATTAACAGAAGCTGTAGACCAGTTATCAAAATAATAATAATAATAATAATAAGCTTTAAAAGCTTTTACAGACAGTAAGGTCATACAGAACTGAACAAACCCAAGACCAGTATATTTTTGTGAGCATAAATAACAATTGAATTAATTATAAATAATACGAACATATATTAATTATTTTGTTGATTTGAGAAATTTAATGACCATTTGTGTGCACTTCATCCCACTGTGCGGCGCTTGCAACTGCCACTTAGTTGCCGTCGAGTGTTGGCGTGAGTGGGTGGCGTGGCGAATGCGGCTAATGAAAAGAAATTGGCCAATTGCGAATTTGTCTGCTGGGAGAGCTTGACGAATGCGATTGCCGAGTGCCGAGTGCGAGGTGCATTTTGCCCGTCTCTCACGCTTGGTCCAGTTAGTCGTGACCCACAAAGCAGAGGTTAAGAGCACAAGCCGCAAATGCAATGCGATTGGGCCTGCGAGGGATGCATCAGTGGAGTAATCGATAAGCGATTAACTCTCGAATGACTACAAACAGTTGGCTTGCGGGCAAATAATTCGAAACTCAATGGAGAAACACTATAATTTGCGGTTCAATCTGATGGGAATCAAGTATGTTGAGTGTTATCGACAGCTTTCGAGAGTTATCGAGAGCTACTGAGTGACATCGATACAAAACACATCGTCACAAAATAATATATATAAAGTTCAAAAGAACTAGCATGCATTAGCGAAAGTGCGATTAAACTATTATAAATATATATAAAAAAAAAATATAGTAGTCATAAAAGTGCAATTTAAAGAAAATCACTGTATTTGATTGGGTTATCGAGAGTAATATTGACAATTATCAGAAGCTACCGAGCTTAAGCTGTAAATGAGAATGTAAACCTTTCTTATTTGTTTTCTCCGAAAATAACACATTTTTCAGTCAAATCCCATAAAGTTGTCTGTGGTCCATCATCAAAACTCGACGCAGGTTCAGGTCGCACGAACAGGCAGCCATAAACAAATTGAAATTGAATAAACGACAAGGCGGCTAATTTCGGTGGACCCAAAACTGAAACCCGTTTCGCGGATCAAGTGGGGGCAGTGGCCCATTGGGGCCAGGGGCCAAAACCCAATTCCCGCTGCTCAGTTGCCAAACAGCGCTGCAAATTGTGTTAACGCCCCAAAAGCGTGAGCTGACCAGGCAATTTGGTTTATGATAATCGCAAGGTATCATTTCCAGGAACTTCAATTTGGTATATACAATTTTGAAAAATGTGAATATAACAAATTAAATATGATAAAGAAGACAGTAAATTTAACTGAAGGTCAAAACTATGACTAAAATAGCTTTTGACTTTGACTAGTTTACGATAGTTAAAATATTTAAATATCTCAACATATTTAACTATGTTGGATAAAGATAACTTTATGTCAAAACTGTTTCCGAAAATCTGAAAACCCTAAAAAATTCGTTTAATCAGAGTTTAAATAAATAATTCAGAATAAAAATTCTAAAAAGCTTATGCATAAATTAAAAAAGTAAAATGGCAAATTATCTTCAACACAAAATAAATGAGAGAAATTCCAAAATTTGTATTGCAAAATGCCAAAAATCAGAACAAAACTGTTTGATTCCAATATTAATAATATGTACATTTTCATACAAAACCTAAATTTTGCATATTTTTACACTTTAACGAGTAGAGAAGACCTTTGAAATGAAATATTTATGAATATCTATTTTTTATAAAAAGTTGATTTGAAGAAACAAAATAATATTCTTTTTAAAATTGAGCTGAGTTTTGATCAACTGCATTTTCTACGACAACTTTTACCCTTTAGCTGTATTCAATTAAGTCGAAAACATAAAGATGAACAGATCTGAAGCTTCGCATAGAGATTAGCCAAAACTTTGGTTCGTTCTGGAATTTTTATGGACTGCGCACTTTCACTGCGGCTGCTAAGAAATTTTGAAAGAGCGTTTGCCGACATGGGCAAGTGAATCATGCAACCAATCAATCAATCAGCCAGTCAAACAGACCAACCCACATTGGAGCAATAATAAAAGCGAAGCAAACCAAAAAAAAATACACACCAAAAAAAAAACCAAAAACCAAAAATTTAATAAAAATTGAGTTGAGCTTGTTGTATTTATTTTTCTCTTTTATGATTGCCTGTATTTGCACACTTTTACCGCAGAACGGGAGGCAGGAGGCCTGGTAACAACAGGTGAAAATGAAATCGAAATTGTTTGTGCGAGAGAAGCCGCTTTCAATCGATTTGTGAGCCGCTGTTAGACAAAAGCGGACACCATCGGCTGCCAGATGGGCAGGTGGCAGGTACAAGATACGAGCCAAGAGATACAAAGATACAAAATGCATATACAGATACAGTTGCTCACTTCCACAAGCCATTGTTAAAGCTGAGCTGCTGCCTGTTGTTGTTGTTTTTATTGTTCGCTTTGAATTCAAGCGCAAAAATGCGGTCAGAATCGCGCGCAGAACTGTAAATTGTAAAAACCTCGAAATAGCAGCAACAGCAGCAAAAACAAAAACAACAACAACAGCAGCAGCTACAACAATGAGTCAATAGAAATGCGATTTAACAACGGTAAATTGTCTGCTTATAAAGTTTATACATATTTTTTCAACACTTCTTTTCATCTTCTACTTTTTTTTGTATTTGTATTTGTCTTTAATTTGAGCCCAATTAATTTCTCTTTTTTGGGCAGCGCTTTTCACTCTTTGGCTCTTCTTAACTTGGCTAATTGGCCGCCGCCGGACCGGGCCAGACAACGTGTAGACCACATTACAATATTTCTTCAATATATATTTTTTGGGTAAAGAACACCTGAGTTGACGTTAATGTTGTTTTTGTTGCACACTCAGCTGTTGATTATTAGAGAAAACAAGAAGACAAAATTACAGGAAAAACTAAAGCGTTGCGACTAACGAAGATTCAATACCCTTCCAGACAAAAGTATATTTGAAGTAGTCCATTAAAGAAAATGTTGAAATTTTTCGCCAAGTAAAGTTCACAAATAATTTAAATTAAAATATAAAATTGATTAAATTGGCCTACAATTTACAAAATTATATGTTAGAAGCAGAAGCAAATCAATTTTTGTGTTTGCTTAGAAATAAGTTTGGAATTCAAAAACTTTAATTAATCATAATAATTTGAATAATATTTTGACTTGAAACCACTAAATAAAAACATAAAATATTCCATACTTAATCAATAATGAACATAGAACAAAATACTTGAATTAATTCCAAAACTATAAAAATTATCCGCGTTTGATGAGAGATGATATCCGAAACACGAAAACAACTATTTTTTTCCAAAAAAAAAAAAAAAATAATAATATTTTATTCTGTCACAAATTCTACATCCTTTTATGCGTTACAAATTTCTCATCTTATTTATAAGAGCCGCTTTCATAAAACTAAAGTGGCAACTAGCTCATGCCACACAGCACAGCTGCCGCCGCCGCGTCTAACTGTTTTGCATGTGGCAGCTGCCAACGCTGACCCCAACCGTCCGCCCTCCCCCCCTCTATCTCTCTCTCTTTCTCTGGCCTACCTCCCTCGCTCTTCCGTCTACGATGGTATCAAAGTCAACGCCATGGCGCCCAATTAAGTGCGCCGGAGTGGCCTGGCCTGGCCGGGATCTACTTAAGCCGCGTCTCGTCAGTTGGCCAGGCCTAAATATGTGAGCCAAAGAAAGTGGCAACGCTGTTGGCTGTTGGCGGCGCATGTTGCACGCTTCGCTAACGCTTAATTAATGGTAATGGCAAGCCACAGTCGCTGCCACAGTCGCTGCCACAGCCAGTTGCAATTAACAGTACCGCAGTTTTGGTTACGAATTGGGTGAAGGGGGCTCAACTTGTGGAGCTGCCAGCTGCAACAGGGGGGTGGCGAGCGGAGGGGATTGCAGCCGGCCACCTGATATGTTTGGGGGCACATATTCCATTAATAACGCATTAATCGCATCGATACAATTGAAATGGAAAAGCAAATTGTCGCGCAGTTTTCACTTTTATTTTTAAACTCGTTTTTATTAGCGGTTGTTTTTTCCAGCTCTTTTTGAAATTAGCCATCAAAAGCGGCATTTTGGGCGTTTTGGCTCTGGGAAAAAGACCACTTTCCAATCGAAGCGGCATTTTCACACAAACACACAGCATTAAACGGTAAATCACCGAACAAAACGCAGTTATCTATACATTTTTATGAATCTCTTCTTTTTTTTCTGCTTTTTTGTGTACTCTCTTTTTTCCGCTACTTTGCCGGTTGTTTTTTTTTTTTGTTTTTTGAACGACCACACAATTAAAATTGCACCACAATAACCACAATTAATGTTAATTACAATCCATATAGACTACACAGAAAATGTAGAAAAAATTAAACATAATATAAGAAAAATACATTTTCAAATGCTTCACTTTCTTTTGCACCTGATTCAAATTACACCGGTTTTTAGACCACCCGAACGAACTGGTCTACTTAGTTGGTAACACCGGGCAACAGCTAATGAACATACACATATATAATATGTATATAGACATACAATCATAAATTACAGTGGTCGCAAAAAAAAGCAAGATTTTCGCAAATAAACGGTTTTTTTAATGGCTTTATTCACCTTGAATCTAAAACTTGTACGTAGTTTTTGTTGGTTTACATTTTTAGGTTTTTGGAAAACCGAGTTTTTAAATTTTTACAATTTAACCAATTTTAAATTTGTTTTTTTTAAGTTAACATATAACAAAAAAAATTATAAAAAATTTATTGATGATATTTCTCACGAAAAAATAAACTTTGTTAATTTTCGCTGCATTTTGTAATATAGAATAAGCCAGCTTAATATGTTTATAAGGCATTTCTAAAGACTCATTTCAGATATTAAGTAGCTGAATACAAATCAAGTAAAATATAGTTTTTTTTGAAAAATATGCCAAATAAAATAAATTGGGTTACTTCTTAACTGTTATTTAAAGCGTTTTATTGCAATGGAAAAACGGTGTCAAAAATTGGGCAAATGCCAAGGATCAGAATTTGCAGCTGTGCTTGGCACAAGATGCAAATTGCGTGGCAAGAAAACCAGAGAGAGGCACTAGGCAGGGGGTGAGGGGGAGTTGTCATTTCCAATGTTCAACTGCGTGGTCCCCGAGGACCGAAAACGTGTCAAACGAAGAACTTTGCAATTTGGTGTCGTCAAATGCTTTTGGGAAATTTCCGCCACTGGGCTCCATTTGGAGGCTTTTGTTTTTCGAGGCAGCAAACAGTTGAATGAGTTGTTGCAGCCACAAGCTGCTCTTTATCAGACCCTGCCACATGCGGCCGCAAAGGAAGCTGCAAAATTTATGGCAATATGCAAATGATAAGCATGTCGCAAACAGAGAACTGCAAGTCCTGAAACACACACAGCCAAACACACACACACACACACACAGACACTTGTAAGTGAGTTTTACACTTGTTAAATCTAAGCTAGTTTCCACTTGTTTATTAAGCGAATTATTTAGAATGTGATTGTTAAAATTTAAAGTAATTTAAACGTTATTATTTTTATTTTTGTTTTGTTTTGAATTACAACTTTAATTTGCAGTTAATTTAATGTAAATAGAATGCGTTAACTTCAATTAAATAATGTACAAAATAATTAATTGATGAATAAATAAAAAACAACAGCAGAAATTACGTCTGTGGTTAGGGAATTACAAAACTAGATAGATAGAAATAAGCACTTGAATGACACAAATTTTGCACAGTGGAATGCGACAAACATACAAATATAACGAGTATTTAAGTATGCTATCGGGTTATACCGAGTGTTTATTCATTTACAGCTTATGTCTGACATTTCTTTTTTCCTTCTTTTTATTCAATTTTTTGTTGTTTTTTTTTGATTGAAATGCAGATTAATTTGAATCTTTAATGTTGCTTGCATGTTCTTTCAGTTTTTTTTCCTCGGTTCACTCTCCCTTTTTATTCATTTGGGCTTTGTGCTTTGAGAGATGCAAGAGATTTCCATTTCATTCATTCAACATTTTTTTGAAAAGAGTGGAGAGCAGCTGGAGTGGCGGGGAAAAGCAGGGGCAGCTGTAATAAAGATGTTGCAGCATGTAGAAAGGCAAAGAACAGTTAGACGCCAGCAAAAGATTTCGAAGAAATTGTTGAAAACTTGTTGAGCGGCAAATTAACATTTCACGAAGAAAAAGCCAATCGCGTGTTTCCATTGCTGTAAATGTATCTTGTATCTTATTAGCTGAAAGTGTGTGTATTCGAATTCTCGCCTTGGCCAAAGACAAAGAAAATAAATACCAAAAATGAGCAGTAGAAGATGGCAATAAGCAAATGGCCAAAATCAAACCGACTTGATGCTCATAAATTATGCGTTATCACAGAGCTGCCAGGGCGACTGAGGGTGGAAGAAGCGGAGAAGTTTTGACTCAAACAAGTTAATGCTGTTGGCGAACGAAAGTCACACCAAGGAACAGAAAAGCAGAACTCGCAAACAATGAATGAATTTCAAATGAATTCAAGATCTATGAGCACACAGAAACTACCAACAAAAAAAAAAGTAAAGAATTTAAAATAAAATAAAAATGAAAATGTTGTGTTGAAACTTGGCGAAGTTTCAACACACTTGCGTACACAGGAAATATACTAAGCAAAGTTTCATGTTGTTTTTTGTTAAAAAAAATGTATGCTTTTTTTTCCATTATATATGTATACATGATATATAGTAAATACTGTTATTTGGGTGTTCGCGCAAGGTACTATTAAAAAAATTTAAATTAAAATGTCCTATGACATATTGTAATATTTTTTAATCTTCTACTTAATAGGCGTTAAAAGTTTTTAATGGAAATCAGAAATTCGTAGTTTTTTATTTATTGTTTGCTAATCAATTTTATTATAAAAATTTGTTTTCTTTAAATTGATTCAACAATATTAACTAACCGAGAACGATTACTTTCCTCATTTACTGTTTTTGGGTAAACTGGCCTGAAATATAAATATAAAGAAATGTCACATTTCTACTGTTGGAATATGAATACCCTTTGCTAGGGCATAAAAACGGGCGACAATCTATGCTCATGGATCAAATAGATGCCAGAGACTTGAACTCGTCACGTCTGCTTAGGGAGATTTAAGCTGGAAAGCAAATGATTTGAGGCCAAGAAAAAGATACACACACACACACACACACACACACAGATGCAGCTGAACTCCGTTTGCCAACTTGCAACAGATGCGACAACAACAACGACAACGACAACAACAAAAACAACTGGCAACTTGGCATTGCATTTATGGCCAAGTCGCGTGTTTCTTACCTGTCTCTCTTAATGTGTCTCTGTGTGTTGTTGTTGTTGTTGTCTGTGTTTTTTTTTTAACTGGCGCGAGGAATTGAGTTTATTGTGCCACCGCGCGGCGTTCTTTGGTTTGTCGCATCAGCTTGATTAGAATTCGAAGTAGTTAACGGTGCATTTAATGCGCTCCAAGACGGATCAAATGCATTTAACACCGATCTTGGCTATAAGTATATGCGTCTGTGTGTGTGTGTGTGTGTGTGCTGCTGCTGCTGCTGCTGGTCTTGTGTGTATTGTTTGATTTTGATTGATATATGAACTCATTAGGCTCACATTAAAGTCTAATTATCATCAATACACTACGAGAAAAATGAGTGCAAACAGAGAAACAATAAAAATAATTACCAAAAATGATTCTACTTTTACGAATCGATTTCTTCAACTTAATTAATCTTTTTCAAAAAAAAGATTGAACAGAAAAAATACTCGCCATAAAAAGTTATAAAATATTGATCAAGAGTACCTAATTATTTTTATTGTTTTTGAAGAAATTCTATAAATTTTTACTCAATAAAATAATCGATATGGCAAGGATCCGAGTTTTAATGAGAGAGCAATTATAAAGCTAACCTTAAATTGGCAGCAAATCAATAAATTGGAACAAGCTATTCAAAATTTTTATTAAAAATTGATTTCTTTTTTCCCAACCTAATAAAATATTTTTAAAAATTCATCCATTCATTCATAAAAATTTACTTAATGATAAGTTTTGCCAATGTGCACTAAGAGAGTTTGTATAAGCAGGATAAGTAAATAGGAATATTTTCCCATTAGGGGTTTTTTCTAAATAAAATCAACTACTTCGTACTCTTATATGGTCTTTAACTCTTATATTGTGCACTTACCGTTGAAAAGCAAATGTCCTCGTGTGGAACTCTCTCTCTCTCTCTCTCTTGCTCGCACACTCCTGCGGCGGCTGCTTGAAAGCTTTGCAGAAATGAAGAACTTTTTGTGATGATGCGTTAGGATTTTTTTTTGTCTATGTGTTTGCGTTGTTTTGTTTGTTTGCTTGCGGACTAAAGTTTACAGCGAGGCATAAAATGCACCAAAAAATGTTAAAAAAAAAAACGGGTAAATAAAATAAATAAATAACGATAAAAAAAAAGAAGCAGCAGAACATGCAAGTACGCTGTAGAAGAAGACGACGAAGAAGCTGATGATGAAGTGAAATCGACAGAGCGCTGCACAACACGTAACGTAAATAAGAACCGATGAGGAGAGAGAATAACCAGCCAAGCAACTCTCGTCAAATGAGAGGGGGGAAATAGTTGTGCGAAAGAGAGTGCGAGGCGGAGGGGAGTCATATTATAAGGTATTTCTCACATTGAAAAGTTGAAAAGTCCAAGCGGCCGATGATGATGCCAACTGATTAGTGATTAGTTGCCATTTGACACATATTTATCGCGCACTTGCTCCCTCTCTCTCTCTTTCTATCTCTTTCAAAAATATTTTCGTTGGGATGTGGATCAGTGGCAAAGACAAAGACAGCAGCAAGAACAACAGCGACACCAACAGAGGTGCATGCGCCTGTGTGTGTGTGTGTGTGTGTGTGTGTGTGTGTGTGTGTGTGTGAATGGGAATGTGAATGGCATTGGGGATAAATTGTCAATAAGTAATGAGAAGTGTGTTTGCTGGCAGCGGGGTGGGGGCGGGTGCCGTAAATCATGACAGGCCACTTTTTGTGGGTCGTTCGTCTGTTTTGATTTGTGTGATTGTTTTTATATGTGTGCGTATGTGTGAGTGCAATGGTTCTTATGATTATGCTCGCTGCTCTGAAAATACACATATTGAAAAGCTGCCTGCGCATCCGCAATGAAAAGTTTTTGGATTTTGATTTTAAGAGAGAGATAGAGAGCGAACACATAGCTATTGTGCTAATTGGGAAAAATTAGAAAGCATGAAATGCCGAATCCGCTTGCCCGCAGCACCTATGCAACCCCCTCCAAGCACCACCCCATCCCGTCCGACTGGCTGCTTAATCGACTCTGTGCAGCTGCAGCGGTATTTAATACAACTGTTGATTCTTCTATTTCCACTTCTTCGTGTTCTTCGCAATTTAGCCTGTATCCTATTTGACTGATTTGAGTCCAATTGGCATCCTTGAAACGCACAACTTTTTTTTTTGGTGTATCTTAAATTTTTCTTATTTGTTGTTTACACAATAAATTAAAAAACAAAAAATTGCGTTTACGAGTATTTTTTATATGTTAATATTTTCTTTTTTTGCTATGCAGTTGTCTGTTTTTAGTGCTTAATTACCCGCTCAGGGTTAACTTATGTCTGACAACATCAACAAAAACAAGAACAGTGACAACAACAATAACAACACTCACTTCACTGCGTTCAGCACCAAGTCTCTATGGGTGTATGTGTGTGCGTGTTTTTGAATAACGGTAATTGCAAAAAGAACAACAACAACAAAAAAAGATATAAGAATTTTATACACTGACACTGGCACTGGGCGTCTTGGGCTTAGAGCACGAGACAAAAACGAGACTCGTTCACGATCCGAGCGGAATTCGGTTGCGGGAATCGGATTCGGACTCGGAATCGAATTCGAATTCGGACTCTGTGTTAGATGCGCCAAGCGAGCCAAAGACGTGTGAACTCGTCGAGCGACGAACGCGAAATACACGCGAGCCAGCCAAGATACTTTCTTTGGCCTCGTAATGTAACTGTCGGGAACAGAAGAAGAAATTCAAGACAACACACACACACACACACACAGACGCGAACACAGCAAAATCTGCGACGACGACTGAGACTGTGGCAGCGCCGACAGTGGAGGCAGCCGCCTGTGACTGGCTGCGCCGGCGCTCTCAACGACGCGTCGTCGACGTCAACTGCACAATTGAGCACAGCAGCGCAGCCGCCGCGACGCGTCACCTCGCGCAGCAGCATAGAACTGGCATTCACAGGTTCAATTAGCACTCGTTGCCTGATTAGCTGTACCAATATTGCTGAATCATTTGGTAATTGGGCATGAGAAGAGCTTGCTGCAGCTGTCGCTTTAACTCCTGCAGGATAATATGCTGGCGACAGCGCAGTTGAAGCTGACGCGCACTTGAACTTGAACTTAAAGCGCCAAACTAACGGCAGGGGCATTGGCTAATTTGTTGCTGTTGTCGTAACAGAGTTGCCATCCGATTTGGTGTTTGTACATTTTTGCGAACTGTGTTCTAATTAAATTTTTTATAAATCTATGTACAAATGTATATGCGTTTATATTTTTTATTTACACATAACATATTTTATATCGCACTTATCCACCTGCTGTAATCGGCGCAATCGGCAACCCTGTTCTCAGCACTTGCCTGTGTGTGTCTGTGTGCGCTGCGGCTGCTGCTTTGTGTGCAAGTGTGCGTGCTTGATTTAAAGCTGTTGTTGCTGCGCTTGTGCTTTTCTCCGCATTTGCTGTTAGAGACAGAGCCAGTGAAGCCGCTGTCGCTGCCGCAGTCTTAGCTGATGCTGGCTCTCTTTTGCACACACAGACACATGCTCGCGCACAGAGCGGCAACTGGGCGCATTTCAACGGTAAACATCATGAATGCATTTGGAAAGTGGCTCGTGGTGTTTGCATTTTGCATTTCTTCGCATTCTTTTATGTTTATGTGTGGCTGTGGCTTTTGCTTTGCCTGCGGACTGGCAACCAGCGCACAATTGTGCCAGCAACAACATCAACAAAAACAACAACAACAGCAACAGCAGCAACGATGCCGAAGACGGCGTTTTCATTTCTCAGAATTGATTGGCCGTCGCGGCTGCTGCAGTCGCGTTCGCATACTCCACACGCCAGCTTTTATTTCTTGGTTGCATTTTTTTGAGCAGTTACTGCTGGCGCTGCCGTCGTCGCTGCCAGGCACCTGTCGTTGTTGCTGTTGTTTTGCAGCTGCAGACGCTGCTTAGACGTTTTGCCCAGTTGCTTCTTTCTGTCTGTCCGTTTGTCTGTCTGTGCCTTTGCCTTTGCGATTCTGATTAAATAACGTTTGACTTGGCGGGCGTCGACGTCGACGTCGTTGTCTGCGTCGGCGTCTACGCTTTCGTCTCTGGCTGCGTCCTCGTCACCTACCTTGTTTATGCGACACACACACGCACACACAAACATATCGCCAGATCCCCGTATGCAACAGGCAATGCCCGTTATGAACCGCGAGATAACAACTGTCATTTTGTGTGATCTTTCTTCTTCTTTGTGTGTGTTTGGCTAGGTGGCAACACTTGTCGCCACGTTCACTGTAAATATGGCGTATACTTATTTTGTTCCATTATGAATACAATTTCTTTTGTTCGTTGTTAGATTTTGTTGTTAGAATCGAAATATGTCAAAATTTTGTGCAATTTGTAAATGGCGAAATACAAAATATTTGAATTTTCTGGTATTTAATAGATAATAAATTATAAACATTTATTAATTAACAAAAAATATGGTGTTTAAAATTTTTGTTTTTTTTTTGTTAATTTTTCAATATTNAAAATATTTGAATTTTCTGGTATTTAATAGATAATAAATTATAAACATTTATTAATTAACAAAAAATATGGTGTTTAAAATTTTTGTTTTTTTTTTTTTAATTTTTCAATATTAAATCACTTTTGTAAATTATAAGCTATTATTTTTGAACAAAGAAAAAAAGAAATAAACAAAAAATATATATACATTGGTACGTATTTAATCAAAATATCGATTACAAATTTTAAATAGAAATACACAAATATTAAAACAGAGTTGTCATATGGCAAAAAAGCAACTGATAACTGTTTTAAATATAATAAATATTTAAGCATTATTTTTTTTAGTTTATATAATAATTTGAGTTCAGTTGCTATATAGTATAAAAACTAAAGAATTTTTAATAATAATCAATTTTCATTTTTTTTTTTTAATTTATACTATAATTTATTTATTTATCGATAAGCGTTGTGGCAAGAATCTATTGGTTCGCTTCATTAGCTGTACATGGCGCTGTGTGCGACTGGGCAACAATGTTGCCACCGCTGCACCATCGGCAACAGTTGTCGTTGCACGTTGTGGTCAACGCGGCTCCTTCGACTCCGCAGTACGTTTGAGTTCTTTTTCAGTTTTTCAACTTCTTCTTTATTTATTTGTTTTTGTTTCTTCTGTTTGATTCTGTGCTCATTCTCATTCCCATTCCACGCATGCGCAGTCTACTTTTCAATTTGGCATCATCAGCAACAGTTGCTGCCGTGTTGCTGCTGTTGCTGTTGCTGCTGTTGTTGTTGTTGTTGTTGCTGTTGCTGTTGTCTTTCGTTTCTAGCTTGTTTCAGTTGGCGTGTAAATCTATTAACGTCGCCTCGTTCTATGACTGGCATCGCATCATTGTAATTCCTCAACTCACTTGCCGCCAGTTGCTGCTCCGATTGCTGCTCCTGTCCAAAGATATTGCCAGTTGGCAGTTGCTATTGCCATCGCCGATCGCCTCGTGCCAATTTGCCTAAGTCGACTATTTAACTATTTTTGCCATTTGCCATTTGCCGTTGCTCTTAGCCAGTTGATGATGCCCCATTTGGACGTGCGACTTTTATCTCTGATTTTATTTCACGGCACGTCGCTTGTGGGGCGTCCTCTTCAAGCTGTTGTTGTAGTTGGTGTTGTTGTTGTTGTTGGTGTTGTTGGTGTTGTTGTCGTGCTTGTTGCCCAGTTAGCAGTCAGTCAATGTAGACGAGCGCCACCTGCTTCTTCTGCCCAGTACCCCAATTGCTGACTCTCCTCTCTATTTGCATAGCAGCCACATCGCACAACATACACCACACACACACACACACACACACACACCACACACACTCGGCACACATTACTGCCTAATTTGTGGCCCATTGTGGGTCACAGCCACTGTACCTGCCCCTACCCCTGCCCCACATGATTGATGAACGACAGTTGTTGCCGCTTAATTGCCACGACATTAGCAAAAGCTGACGGCCTACACTCGACATATGCAGATGCCACTGGAAAGCAATCAGCAGTGGGGGGTGGGGGAGTGCTAGGGGGTCACCAGCAAGACAAAGTACCAGGGAGGGAGCATCATGTGGTGCAGTCAATTAAGTATAGATTAGATTCAAATACTGATGTGTTCCGGTTTTCGATTGATGGACTAGGCAGACAGACAAGATAAACAGTAGATAAATCGAAGATACAAATGAGATAAATAAATATATAGACAATAGATAAATAACAGGTAAATAAATAGAAGTTGCATAGACAGTAAATATAAGGAAACAGTTAAAGGAAAGTTAAAGAAGTATAAAGAATTAAATTAAAGATAGATAAATAAAAAAAATAAAACAAAGTCTCCCTTGGTTTTTCTTACAAATAAATGGAATAAAGAGGGAATATAGTTAGATTGATAAAAAAAAGAAGTAAATATGTAGATCAGTAGATAAATAATATATGAGGTATAGATAATAGAATTGCAGAAAATATTTGAATTTATGTGGATGAAATAAAGAATTGATACTGAAATGACATAAATACTTAGAAAATAATACAGGAGAAACATAGATAGAAGAGTAGTTAATATTTAAATAAATAATAGTAAGACAAATTAAAAAAAATATATAAAACTGGAATGAAAATATGTAGAATATATATGGACTGAACAAATAAAAATTATAGATAACATATAAAAAAAAGTATAAGTAAAATGAAAAAGAAGACAAAAATACGATATAAAAATTGAGAATACATAGAGATATGCATCTATTATATATTGAATAGAGCTAACATAGACAATGGACAGATGACAAAATAACAATAGAAATTATAAATTGAAAAGGTAGAAATGAAGTGAAAGTAAGAATGAATACAAATGGAATATATAATTCAGATATGGCCACTATAATTATACAATATATGCATATATAATATAATAGCAAATAAAAAAAAAATAAATAAAAGTTAAAAAGAAGAAATGAAGAGTATATATTATATATTGAAAATATACAAAGTAAAAATTGAAGACAAATGGAAAGAAATAAAAATATGAATAAAGATAAATAGATAAAAACGCAATGTGTTATAAATCTGCAAGGGTGTTTGATCTTCGGCAGTTTGCAGCTTAATGTTCTGGCTTGTTGCATTTGTGGAACACTTTTTTTTGAGTTTTTTTTTTGGCTGTAGACCCCACAGTGCGTTTGTCAGCGGGCAACGGAACTGGCTAATGGAACTGGGGACTGGGACTCGAACTGGGACTGGGGACTCGAACTCGGTCTGGGACTGGGACTGGGACTGGGACTGGGACTGGGGACTGGCAGTTGTTATTTGGTTATCTGTCTATGCCATATAAGTCGACAAATGCGCAGTTAGCCCGCTCGGATGATGGCAATGGCAACGTGTGTGTTACGTACTCGTATTTATGATTGGCAGCCAGTTGGCGACTCTTCAAACGCTCTTCAAAGATCGCTTTGAGTGTGTGGTGCAGCCGGCGGTGCAAACACCGTTCGCTGTATAAATAAAAAGCGTACTTACGATTGCCGATGCGGCGATGCAGTCGGAATGCGTTTAGTGGCGACTCAGCCCAGCCCCATCTCTCTCTCCCTCTCTCTCTGTCTGTCTTTCTCTCTTTCTATCTCTCTCTCTCACACACACACACACACACAGTCGCGAGGCAATGTCAAGAATGTTAATGCAGCCACAGAAGCTATCGGCAATGACAACGTTGACAACAACAACAAACTTGCAGAAGAAGAGCTCGACTGGCATGCACGACTACCACATACTCTTCTATTCTACTTTGATGTTACCAATAAATGTAAACCAGTCTACTTACACATAATACTTCATTGTTGCCTTATGTGCTCGAACCTAGTACTCAAATTTATTTCGAATTTCTATTTGAATCTAAAAGACACATCGATTTTGAAATATTTGCAAATATATTTGTTTTTTAATTTTTTCTTAAGCAAGAGAACTTCCTAGAACCTTACCTTTACTCAAAAATTTAATTCAAATAAAGCACGAAAACAAAATTGTTTTCCTATAGGTTTTCAATTAAATTGTTTTCTTGTTTGGATAAAAGAGGACGAAACCCAAGTTCGGTGAAGCTATAAAACCTTAACGAACCGAATATTAATGCAAGGTTCGAGCTCTAAACCGAACAAGCGTTTTTTTTTTTTTTTTTAATTTACAGCATTGTCGGCTAAATACATTTACCCAATTGGAAAGAGTTCAACAAAAAAATTATATAAAAATTATGCCTTATTCCATAAACAAAAATTTGTCTTAATGATTTAAGTTTTAGGGTGCAGAAACATATTTCTTTATATTAATAGTTGCTTTAGTTTTTCTATTTTTGTTTTTAAATTTTCAAAGTATTTTTTTTTTAAATGTGGCAATAACTTTCTAAAAATTGATATACTTACTTATAATGGATTTTATTGCAATCAAAAATTGTTTATTAGTCCAGACTTACAGTTGTAATTATTGTCCCATACACTTAGACAGTGTTAATATACCCATTCGCTTAGTGTGCAGGGTATGACAAGTACAACAACTGTAGAAACGAGCTCAAACATTTACTTAATCCATTTCCAATGCAATTGCTCTCGTTCCCGTTCCCGTTCCTATTCCCATTCCAAATCCCGTACCCCTCGTCTCATTCCCCTTGCCAATGCCAATGCCGTTCCCATACCCGTTCCCATTGACGTTCCCGTTTCGTGTAGAATTCATTTAGTTTTTTTTTTGTTCTGTTTTTCACTCATTTTGTTTGTTTTTTTTTTGGTTTGCTTCACTCGTTTGACTCTATACAAAATTTAGAACTACATAGTTAGATAGTAGGGGCTACAGTTACTTAGAGCTAATTTCCTGGCCGCCAGTTGAGGATTGCTGCCCGGCCTTGGACTGGGACTGGCACTGGGACTGGGACTTGGAGTTGGAATTGGTTTGGTCGGGCAGAAAATATGCCATACCGCTGAGCACCACCACCAGGCCGAGCAGCGCCCAGAAGCTGCTGTCGCAGTTGCTGAACAGCGATCGTCCCAGCAAATTGCTGCCAACCACAGCGCCGAGTCGACCCACCATCATTATGAAGCACATGCCCATCGCATTGATCTGTGTGGGATAGAACTCCATGGCAATGGTGCCCACAATGCCCCCGCAATTGCCAATGGCCATTGCCAAAGTCAGCGCGATCACCACCAGAGCAAAGTCCTCCAGCCAGTGGAGCAGCGCCAAGCAAACCACTGTCAGCGCCATCCAAGCGACTGTGGATAAATCAACGAGAAACCAAATATTCAGATAGAGATACTCATAATAACTATGATGTAAATCATAGATGTAAATCAATAATAAACTAAAGCTAAACTAAAGCTAAAACTACAATTTGAAAAAAAAAATATATATATATATTTTGATAAAAAGTAAAGTAATTTTGAAATATCCATAAATTTTAAATGTTTAATCAATCAATTCTACATTTTGAAATTTTTTTTTTAAATAAGTAAGGAGGGGGTAGGGTTTGAATGCTTTTTTATCAAAAATTTTCAACAAAATTATATATCAAAAAATTTATATATTTTAAATGTAAAGTCAATATATAGAACAAATTATGACAAAAATGCTATCAAACGTGAAAATCGGTTCACTTTTGACAAAGTTATGGAAGTTTGATATATGGCAGCTAAAGGATCCGAGAGCTAACTGTCAAAATTTTAGTCAGTTTTGCCAGGATTTAAACTAAAAATTTTACCCACTCAGAATCAGTTAAAGTAAAGTTTTTTATACTATTTACTATTTTTGTCATATTTGGCATGGATATCTACCAAAAATTGTACACTCTCAGACAATATGAATTTGCAATTCTAAATTCAATCATTCAATCAGTCAATCAACATTGAATAGAAAATGTTAAATTTGAAAAGAATTAAATTATTTTCAAAAATGTTTTTTTTCTGAAATTCAAATTCAATCTAGACTACAAACGAACATCAAAATCGGTTCAGATTTGACAATGTTATCGGACAAAATGGGTTTTGGATTCAATTTGTAGTCAAATAAATAAAATGTTTGATGTAAGATCCGAGATTAGAGATTGGATAGAAAGATGGAAATACTCACGCAGGAGATTCCGCTTGCCAATCAGATCAATGGTGTAGGCGAACACCAGGTAGATGATGGTGAAGGCGGCGCCAATCATGATCATCACCTGGTAGGTGGTGATATCCGCTTTCATGACGCAGCTGCCGTCGGCGTCGAGCGTTGTGTCAGCGGCGGCGTTGAAGCTCTGCAGGACCGTGCAGAGGACGGAGCCGCGGGAGGTCTCCTTGCCCAGTTCGTTGAGGATGGTGGGGAACCACATGAAGATGCCCTGGGCCATGCCGTAGATGAGGAACTGCATCGTGCAGATGTTGAGCGTGTGGAGGACGCGTTCGCGGTAGAAAAGCGGCACCGTCTGCTGCCAGATGAGACGCACTGCATCCCAGCAGCTGTGCACGCTGGACAAACTGGCGCCGCCGCTTTGGGTTGCCAGCCGCTCAACCGGATAATCGTCCGGTGATCTGCCCGTGTTCTGGGCATAGATTTGCCGGAGCACCAGGAGCGCCTCCTCGTTGCGATTCTGGACGAGCAGATATTTGGGCGTCTCCGGCAGCATGAAGAGTCCGAGCAGCGCCAGCAGCGGTACAGAGGCATCGGTGATGATGAAGAGGCGCCACGAGGCCAGCGGCAGCCCCAAAAGGGAACCGCTCAGCTCCAGCGGCAGAATGCCAATGGCGACAGCTGGAGGGAGAGGATGGAAAGGGGATTGATTAGCTGGGTTTGGTTAAATCAAAGAAGAGTTTACTCTTACCCGGCGCAAACATCATCGCAATGCACATGAAGCTGGAGAGGAGCGTCACGTGACGTACCCGCGATCTTCGGCCATGGAACTCGCCGCACAGGCTGAACACACAGGCCTGTCCGCCGCCGATGAAGAAGCCGGTGAGAAAGCGCAGTGCGCTGAGCATCCAGATGCTGGTGGAGAACGCGGACACGATCGAGGTGATCGCACTGAGGAGCAGCGCACAGCGCAGCGTTGCAACGCGTCCCCATGTGTCCGCCAGGAAGCCCATCGCATGCGAGCTGAGCACCACGCCGAGGAAGCCCGCGGATGCGAGGATGCCCTGCTGGCCTAGCGTCGCCTGCAGATCGCATTTAACCAGGGGCATAATCAGACTGACGCCCATAATCTCCACCATAACAGCCATAAAGCAGAGGCCGCAGATCAGCAACAGTTTCACGTGGAAGCGGCCGACGCCCGCCAAGGTGACCGCCTCCTCGAAGCTATATTCGCGACAGCGACTGGTCCCGTTTTTTGCCACGGTGCCTGCAACAAATAGCAACGCAATCAATCATTGATCAATCATTGTCAATCATTAATCAATCATTGTCAATCAGGGTCAATCATTGTCAATCATTATTAATCACTATTAATAATTGTCAATCATTGTCAATCAGGGTCAATCAGTGTCAATCTTTGTCAACCATTGTCAATCAGTGTCAATCATTGTCAGTCAATTTACGAAAATTAAATTTTTTTTTTCATTTCCAAGAACTTTACAAGTTAAAAATTTTGCATATTGGTCAATTTTTGCATAATTTTTACCAGGACATTTGGTTAAATACTCGTGTGCTATGTTTTTTACGTTGTGTCCACTAGAGGCGTGATAACCGATTATACCTGAAATCGCAAATCTATAAAATCGACCATACTTGGGGAACTTCATATCCCGGCCACGCACATAACATAAATAATACAAATTGTGAACGAGTATAACACCGTCGGTAACACCCTGTTTTGTTATACCATATTTGACAATCAATTTCATATGCATATAAATTTGCAATTCTAAATATAGAGAAGAATAAGTCGCAACGCAGTCAATCAGTGTCAATCAGGCGTCAATCGCGCATTAAATTGCACGCTTATTTGCATAATTGGTGGCTCTTTAAATAACAGAATTTCCTCCCCCGGATGAATCCAGTTTCGAACGCGATTTTGGGATGGCAGCGTCGGCGACAGTCTCGCCGGGCTTGTTGGCGGACGAAGTGCGTCTGCCCAAGGAGCAGCCGCCGTCAGCGTTCTTTGAGTCGAAAACGTTTCGCCTGATCTCCATATTTCTATACATCAGTGGCATCAGTGGATTGGGCATGATCCTCGCTTTTTACTATCTGCTCTTTTTTGATTCCGGCATGCCGGACATTCATCTCAAGTTTCCCGTCTCCATCGGTGGCCACCCGGTGCAGAAAGTGCAAGAGTACCAGTGACCAGTGAAAAAAACCCTCCCCCATCAGGTAAGTCTTGACCGACACCCAACAACTAGCCCCTAACCCAACCTAACCCAGAAATGTTCACTAATTGGATTTGCCAATGACGCATTAACTTGTGCTGCGCGACGGGCGCATACCCTACAATTTTTTAATGTAACAATTTTAAAAACTTTAATTTTTTCTCTTTTAATTTTTGATGAATTTCGCATCATATAAAATGATTAGAGATAATTATTCAGCAATTATAATAATAATGAATTTATTAGTTGATGGTGTAAGTTTGTATAGTTTTTTCGACGCCAAATCAAACCAGGTCAAGTAGCCAAAGAAAGGCGCACGTAATGTGAATGGGACAGAGGGAGCGGACCGAGGGCGAGGGGGAGTAGGGGCAGCACTATGCTGAACGGAATCTTATTAGCGTGGCGGTCAAGACGCTGGCTTGGACGCTTGGCTTGGACGTGACCGGACATGAGGGCAGCGCCCAAATCGCTCGACCAGCAGCAATAACAACAATTAGGGGAAGAAGTAGAACAGCTGGCTGAAAAGAAACCGCAAAAAATACAAGTAAAAACGTTGCAATCGGGTGTAGCCGACTGCACAATACTCGTTCACAGCTTTAAACAGTCGAAAGTGGTCTTAATTATTATTGTTATTTTAAAGCAAAATATCGATATTTTAATTTGTGCATTTAGATTTATATTATCGATTTATATGGTGATCCAAGTTATCGATTTTTACACTCAAAATTTAAATCAAAATACTTTTAGTTTCATCTATTGACAAGATTCTCATTAATCTGTTTCAAAAATGAGATAAGCACATTTTCGAATTGCCACGCCCCTGGTGGGCGTAGCCAAAAAATATTAACATTTTCCGTGATGCGAGCATGGACGAGTATACATTCCAAGTTTCAAGTCTCTAGCTTCAATAGCGTCGAACCTAATTGCGTTCGTATACGAACACAGGTACTGAGAACGAACCGAATAAACTCTTTTCATTTTGTGAACGAGTATAAACACCGCAAATGTGACAATGCGTTGGGGCAAAAGCGCCGGCAATTGGCCGCCGTTATTCAGTACGCCTCCAGAGACGCCGTGCCGTGGAAGACCGCAGATTTGAACGGTTTTGAAAACAGAACAGAGACAAAAACAGAACAAACAGTTGTTTTATCCGTTTTAACGATGTCATCATCGAATATGATGTCCAGCCTGGCCGAAGTGGTCAAGGAGGCCAAGGACGAGGAGATTCAATTGCCCAAATCAAACGATTTCTTTGAATCGAAAACATTTCGCCTACTCACTCTGATCCTCTACATGGGCGGCGTCAGCGGCATGGGCCTCTCCCTGGCCGTCTACTATCTGTTCATTTGGGACTCACGTATGCCGCCGCTCCCCGTGTTCAAGCACACGCACCCCATCGGCTAAGCGACTCCTAGCAGCTGCTGACAATCATCAACAATTGAAATATGTTTGGGTGAGTGTTGTGAATGGTCAGGGGTCTAAAGCAACAAGACAAGGTTGCTCGCGGCTTTCGCTCACATTTATTTCGACCTGCGCTAACCACTGGGATTAATTCGATGTCAGCTTTGATGGGGTGTGCGGTCGAAAGCGTAGTGTCTACGCTGTTGGGCTTAGGAGGAAGCGTTCAAGGTAGGGTCCAGGCTGTTTGGGGTAGGGCGTTAGACGTGGGAGGTAGCTTCTTTTTTGGGGGTACGCTGCTGTGTTAAAAAGGTAGCTAGGCTTCTAATGAAGCAGTGTTCTGGGTAGGGTCTAGGCTGTTTCGGTAGAGCTTCCCTTTTGGGGATACGTTAAGGAGGTAGCTACGGTAGGGCTTAGGAGGTAGCGTCTAGCCTAGACGGTGGTTCCAGCATGTTGGGGTGTTTAGTGTAGAATATTCGGCTAGGGTTAGAGGTAAAAGGTACCTCAATCTTCGAGGTAGGATGAAGGGTGCTCAGAATAAGTACTTTAGTCTAGCAGCTAGGATAAAGAATAGGGATTTCCGACAGGGTGATGCGGCTAAGAAGTTTAATGAGATTGTTTATAGTATAATGTTTAGATAGATTGTTTATTAAAGGCTGTTGGACTAAGGTAGGTTGCGGTAGGTGGAACTATTATTTATGGTTCCTATGCTAGGTATTGTGTTGAAGAAACCGTGCTGACTTGGATGTATCATAGGCTGGGTTTGAAGGAGAGTAGAGTCAGTTGTAGTAGTAGAGTAGTACGGCATAGGGTGCTAATCGAGTTAATGTGCTAAATAAAGTAAGTGTGGGAACGAAACTGTTAGATGTAGGGTGTTAGCTGTAGGGTATTTATTAAATCTAGGGTATTAAGTCTAAGTTGGTTGATGTTGGGTATTAAGTCGAGGGGTCTCGGCCGTTCGTTATAGGGTATTGTGTGGTTGTTCTGCATAGGCTGCCGAGTCTAGGGCATTACTTGCTGCGTTGTCTGGTCTCTAAGCGCTAGGTTTGATGTAGGCAAGAACAAATAGGCAAAAAGTTGACAGGCACGCACAAAACTAATCCGCTTTAGCACGTTCCACTAAATCGCAGGGCAGTACCGCAGGCAGGCAGGCAGGCAGGCAGGCGGCTCTGCGCTGTGTTGGCTTGCGTCAGCCGCGTCCGATTTTGATTTAATCGACGTCAGCGTCAATGGAAATAAAATCAGTAATCGGTGCGACGCATAGCGAGCCAGGCGTCTAAACCAGATCAGTTTTTCCCAAAGGCAGCATTCAGGATGTCAGGCGAAACGCCAGCGGTCGATGCAGCCGCTGCCGCCGCCAATCTGGCCAAAATTGTCAATCTCATTGGCTCCAATGTCCGCGACGAGGAGCCAACGACAAGAATCGCCGCCAGTTCGCGCAGCGTTCGCCTCGCCAGCAGCGGCACCCCACGACGCTCCCCGTACTCGTATGTGCCCAAATCACCGCAGCTGGAGGAGATTGTTATCGCCGAGCCGACCTGCTCGGAACGCTTTGCCCGCTATTTCGTGCTGGTCATCTATCTGTGCGGCCTGTGCAGCTTGGGTTTCTTTCTCTCTATCTACCACATCTTCTTCTGGGATTCGCGCATGCCGCCAGTCTACAAGGGTGGCAAAAAGGGTCCGGCTTTTGGCTAGTCCCAGATGCCCCTCCTGTTATCTGTTGGTAAGTGGCGCTAGGGAATATAGAAGGTTTCTTCTTTATGCTAAAAGGGGATTACTTGAAAATGTTTAAACTGAGAAAATTTCCTGCTCCAACTTTCTTCTATATGCGCAGTAAAGGTGCCATATATATTAGGCGTCTCCGATCTAAGTTAAATATAAATATTCTTATTCTTATACCCTGCCGGTTTCTTAATGAAACTTGTCTCTCAGTTTTTTAAATTATATTAATGACACTTTACATTGTTTTTGCTCTTTGTTGCAGGCATTAACAATGTGAGAGTCGAATGGATCAAGCCACTTTATAGAGACCCTATAGAAATATATCGCAACAGCTGCTAAATGTACACTCAGAAAAATCGCCATTCCAATTGCAAGTACGGGACGAATTTTATGTCGTAGTCTTTTCTTTTCTTTAAATGTTGTTTTTGAATATTTTTTGAAATAAAGTATAAATTCTTGATTCCATAATCAATCGAATTTTTACATAAACAAGAATAAAAAAAAAGAAAAAAAAAAGTACTTAATAGATTTTTAAGAACAAATGACGTATTTTCGTCTTATAATCAGGAGTTTTGGAATTTGAAAATTACGTTTTAGAAATAAGAATTTTATATTTTTAGTTCAGAAATTTGCACTCTTTAAAATGTTTAATTTTTTCCATGAGAGAAAACGCTAATTTTTGATAACGAAAAACAATTTTATATTTTCAACTATTTTTCATTAAGTGGGTAAAAAATTTGTATTATACAAATATGTATACAGAGTAGCTGTTAGTCGACTAGCATTCCGTTTTTTGCTTTGCCGTTTACTAAAGTTTCAGTTATAACAGAATTTTATCGCACTTGTAAAGTTGCATGATTTATGCAGCTACTCTTAGACGAGTATAAGAGTATGCACATAAGCCCACTTATACGTTATTTATGACTGCAATACAGTTGGGCAAACAAAGTTAAGGAGTATATCAGGCTAATGTGCTTACTTACAGTTGTTTGTTGTTCAAGGTGCCGCGACACCTGCGACGGCAACAAAGATTCCTTGAGGGCCATTTCACAGAAAAAACACACACACACACAAACAATGTTGCAGGCAGCCAGGGTGTGGGTGGGGGGTGCTAGAACTGGAACTGGGCGTGAGTATGCGTTTGGCCTACATTTTAAGCGAGCCACATGATGAATGTGTGTGTATAAGTGTGTATGTGTGTGTGTGAGTCTCGCTTATACAACAAAATCAATGGCCAACGCTGCAATCGTTCGGCGTCCAAGCCGATGCCCGCTCTCGCTCTCTCCCCTGCTGGTGCTCTCTCTCTCTCTCTATCTCTCTCACTCTCTGTGTGCTTAGCTGTCAGTTGCATTCGTTTCGTTGTCCTAGTGACCTAGTTGCAGATTATTAACCTCCAGCCAACGATAACCGAATGCCCGGCCGAATGGCCGAACACTGCCGAATCGAAATAGAAAACAAGTAAAAGTTTTGCAGCGCTGAAAGGACACGCGCACAAATACCCTGCAGCCAAAAATGTAGTACAAGAGTTAAATTCCAGATTTACAGAGCGAGCGCTTAAAAGCTCAGTTAATATGTAGGGAGATCGCTTTTTGTTGCTAAGCTTAAAAAAAGGTGCGCCAGTATTATAGAATAGAAGAGTGAACGAAGAATAGAGGGAATTACGGTGGCAGTAGTAGTAGTTGTAAAGGAAAGGGAATTTGTTTTATCACAAGTACATGGACAGTAGAAGACAATTTTTTCTCGGCAGAAAAAAGGAATTTTTATGAATTTTAAAATATGTGTACCTATAATTTGTGTTTTCATTGTATTCTTCAATAAATATTAAAAATTCAATGAATATGACTTCCAAAGTTTTAAATGCAACTGCATGTTACCCAGTTGGCAAATTTTGCAACTAGAGGGTATTGAAAAGTAATAAAGCAGCGCATGCATGAGGCTTGGCGGCGAAGGTGCAGGTGCAGGACAGCCAACAGCGAAAGTTGCCCAAGTAAATTGCACAAAAAACAAATAAAAACAAGTGCACATACACACACACACATACAGATACGTACATACACATACAAACATTTTTGCATTGCCCGCTTTTGTCCTTCGCAACGCCGCCAGCGAAGGTTGCCAGAGCATGGTCACACTGACAGGCCTAAAGATTACACTAAAGACAACGGCAACTGCAACTGCACACACACACAAAAACAAAAACCAAAAAGAAAAACAAAAAATGTAATAATATAAACAAAAGTACGCGAATATTTTTGAAACATGTTTTTCATACAATTTACGCGCCAGTGATTGATGCTAAACTTATTTTGAATTATTTATTTATTAATCATCTTTCTTTTCGGCGCAAAATCAGGCGCGCATTTCCGCATGCAACAACAACAACGACAACAAAAACGCGAAATTGGGGAAGGGGAGACGTGGGCGTCGCGGTCTTGACACATAAAGCAGTGACAGGCCTCAAGACGTGCCAACGTGCTGCTGCGGCTGCCGCAGACTTTACCCAGGCTGTTTTTGTTATTGTTTGGAATGCCAGCGGCGCGTGCCAGTTCCAAATTGCGGACCGCATCCAGACGTCGATGTCGACGCCGACGCCGACGCCGACACCGCAAATTTATATGTAAATGGAAAATGAGCAGCAAGCGGCTGGCGGCGTAGAGTAAACAGGCATTTTATGAATGAAATTATATGCGAAAATTGCGCAAAAAGCACAAAAAATAAAGGAGCAGCGCAGCGCAATGGAGGATCGCAAGGGCTGTGCACCAGAGTCAGAATGAGAGAAAGATGGAGAGAGAGAGGCGTGCGAAAGCAAGGCAGCCTGACACGAAGGCTAAGCCGCACGAAGTGCAGCAGCCGACGAACAGGCGATGCCGATGTCGATGACGATGCCGTTGGCTCCTGCATTGACAGAGGCAGCAGCTGAAGCAGCAGCAGCAGCAGCGGCAGCAGCAGAAAGGCTCTGCTTACGGCTGAAGCTTTTTGCGCTGGGGCGTCATTTCGCTTGCATTCGCTCGACGCGTCGGTTGGCAGCATTTTTTTTAGCGCGACTGCGACGGCGACCGTTAACTTTAACTGTTTAAGACGAGAGCGCGTCGACAATAACGAAAAAAAACAACAACACCAACAAACTACAAGAACTTTTGCATTTATGTACAACAATTTAGACTAACAAAATTGCACTGCCAAACGCAAAAACAAAACGAAGATTCTCACATATCAAAACGGAAAAAGTGCAAATGCAATAAATAGAACTTAAACAAGATAAAAAAAAATTTAAATCAACCAATCAACAACGACAACAACAAAAAATCAAAATTATAAACTGGCAACGAAATCAAAAAGGTTAGCAACAAGAATCAAAAACAAACAACAACAACAACAACAAAAACAACGAAAATGAATTCCAAAGTCAACTCGCTGGAGGAGAAAGTGAAACTCCCGCCGACGGAGACAATAAGCCGTTGCTATCAGCCGCAGCAGAGCAATCGTAAGGTCATCCGCATCCTAACGGTGGCCGTCTATGTTCTATGCGTATCGCTGGCGGCCATAATGCTGTCCCTATATTATATATTCATATGGGATCCGACCATACGGCCGTTTGTAACCAAGGCCAATCAGTGCGGTAAGTGGCCAAAAAACAACGAATGTGTCGGCAAAACTAGCGGCAAATGCCAATGCCCCAACTAAGTCGAAGGGGGTGGGGGTGGGGGTGGTGGTTTGGTCAACTGATGTGTTCGTTAGGGGCTGCGGTCTTGCCGCTAAATCAAACTGGGACACAGACTTTCAACTAGGCTACAGCTAAATTGCATATATAAAACCCACACACACACACACACACACCACAATTTTAGGGGTTGGGGGCCTTAACAATAACGGTAACGGCTCGGAACGCTGTCGTTTCGTACCGGAAGGGCGTGAGAGTTCGCCTTGTTGCTGCATTTATTGTTGTTGTTGTTTTTGTCGTTGCTTTTTTCAGTTTTGTAAATCAACTCGAAATTAGGTCAATGGGCTATCTCACACACATGCGTGGTGTGCGCGTGTGTGTGTGTGTGTGTGTGTGTGTGTGGGTAAGTGCCTGCATGGCTTTTGCGGTTCAATAAACGCATTGCAACTAGCCATGAAATTGGCACAGCCTTAAAAATATTGGTTAGCCAAATAGTCGGGCCGGAACAAATGTGCATAATATATTGCCAAATTTATTAATAACAAGCGAAATCTTTGCGACTAGCACACACACTGTACTATATACACACACACAAACATCCGGAAACTTCTAAGCCAAAATGGCGTTAGGCCAAACAAAATCGGTACCATTTTTTTGTTTGTTTTTTTTTTTTTTGTAAATCATTAGCCCTACTTTGAACCCAAACCGAACCGCTGCATTTTATATACATTTGCACAAAGCTGTTAAACATTTTAAATGGGTACAGGGTATACCAATTGATTTCCATTCTCGTTCACGTAGTGGAAAGATTTGTTGCCATTTTGGTCATTGTTTAAAATCTTGATTAATTATGTTTTTAAAATTTTTTATTTTTTTTTGAAAAAAATCACCTACTCCTTACTAGTTTTTAAAAAAGAAAATTTGTTGAAATGTTAAATTGCAAATTTATATTTTTATTTGATTAGTCTATAAATAAAAAACCACATTACAAGTGTTTGTAAAGGGGGTCCAAATGACTGTCCAAAATCATGCAAAAATGGACAAAATGTTGGAGAATGTTCCGAGAACTTTACACTCCCGTAAATTTAACAAAACTGAAAACTTTAGAATGTTGATGTTTTTGAAACATGTGCGTTATAAGAGATTAAAGTGTTCTTGAATTTTTTGTAGAGAAAATTGTGATACCCGAAAAGATAGCGATACGCCTGTTGAACTCATCGGACATCAGCGCAGAGCAGTTCTACAAGCACATCCTCGAGCAGTACCGCATCCTCAGCCATCGGCAGATGCAGCGCCAGCAGTTGCAGCATCTGCAGCTGCAGCAGCTGGAGGCGAGCAATCGCTTTCAGGAGGTGTTCGCGACGGCAACCATAATCCAGGCGCATCCGCATTCGCATTCGCACGGACGGGACCCGCTAAAGAAGCCGCTTGGTCCGCTCTCCGCCTCCTTATTGAACAACAACAAGAACAACAACAACAATAGCAGCAGCAGCAGCAGCGAGCAGTCGCCTCCCAATGTGGATATATCCACGCACCACATGCCCCTGGTGTTGGACACAACGCAGCATCTGAAGCGCAAAATTCATCGCGGCCACTATAAACATCATCGAGCACGCGCCGGAACCGGGTCCGGCTCCGGCTCTGGCTCCGGCTCTGGTGGCCTCAAGCGGCTAACGGAGCGCAGCGGTACGAGTTCCTTGGCTAGCAGCACAGCCTCAGCACCGTTCACGCTGGGCGAACAACCGACGCCAGCGACACCACATGGGTATATGGACACGCCACTGAATCCGGCTGCCGGCACCATATTGCAGCAGCCGCTGCAGCTGTTCACATCGATGCCCATACCGCTGATCCTATCGCCGAGCAACGGCGAGAAGCGCTCCTCGCACCACAGCCACAGCCATGCGCACGGCGAGCGGCGCGGCGGCGGCGGCGGTTCGTTAGCGCGTCGTCGCACCACAACAGCCACCGTCTCCGGCTACGATGCGCAGACCTATCTCAATCCGTTCCTCACCGGTGAGCTCATCTTCGAGAAGTAAGCGACCAGCCAGATGTTATCCGGACACAAACAAACACATACACACACCACACACACAACGTTGATTAGTTGGCCAAAGTTTAGCTAAAGATACTTTACTTTACTTTAATCTAAGCATCTGGCATGCTCCAGATGAACGCGTCTTTTTCCGACACGGACTCGTCTCATATCAGACAAACATAGCCAGACTTCTACACAAGTCTTACTACTACTACTACACCTACTACTACTTTCCCGAAAGGAAATTACTACACTTGCACATCGCACTTGCATCAGATAAACATATATATTCATACATATATATGGTACAATATATATATGGTATATATCAGAGATAGATGTAGCTCCTTTTCCATTGTTAAGAGTCTGTATTAATGATGATTTGGCAATATTTCTGAAGTTGCTTGTAAAGTTCATGTTAGTTAAAAAGCAGCTTTTATTCTTATTACAGATAAAGATGTAGACCGGGTTTCACTGCGTTTGTTGAGAGTCCGCATTGATAATAATTTGAGACATCTTCCTCAATTTGCTTGTAAAGTTCATGTTAGTTCTCAAAGAATCTTTGAAATATGTTTTTTATTCTATTTAAAAGTTGAAAAATCAGTTAGTTGAGTTTCAACTATCAGTTAGAACCGTTTTTTTTTTTTCTTTTTTGGCAAGCTGTGTAAGATTAGAAAACGAAAATGAGTTTATCTGCCGGTTAAAGTGGCTGTTAACTGAGCTACTGTTAAATTCAAAGCTAACTTTCAGGCTTCGCAAATAATCTGGCTGCTAAATTTTGATAGTCGTGTCAACAGAAATTGGGTTTATCTTCAATATGTTTGAAGAAGGTTGAAAAAGTAAATTGAAAAACCTTTTTATATATATAACTCATCGAACAATAAAACGAGTTGGCATCTCTGATAAATACCGCGTAGACGATGCAATGCAAACACATTCGAACACCTATCGACACCTTCAAAACGTATATACCCATATATACTATATCTACATCTATATCTATATCAAAAACTATATAGAGGGGCATTACTAGAGACAACTTCTATAATTACACTCAGACACACCAACATGGAACACACGAATATATAAAAGGCAGAACACGGCGTGCGCAATACTCAATAATAGTTTTTATATAATTAATGAGCATACGATAGTTAAATACGATAGTTAGGTACTTTGTATACATATGTACCTAGACGGGACCCACTCCAAATATAGAGCGTCACTCACAGCGGCAAGCAACGACACCCCACCTAGGACACTGCTTTAAGGGCAGCTAGCGAATATGCTACACCAACTACAATAACTAGTTACAAATTTAGTATAACCAATAACAGAAAAACCAAAACACACACATTTATATAATCATATAACTCACTATAACTCACCGCATTGGCATGAAACAACGATTTCGGAGGGGGTTCAAGCTTGGCAAATTGCATGAATATATATCCATAGATTGAACATAGTTGTTATCGGTTTATATATGGTATTTGTATATATTATAAGCATAGTGCACAGCACGTAAAAACTATATAGAATTGATATATCATATATACCTATATCTAATCTATGTGTTCTGAGTACCACATTTGACAAATTTTTTCTACTTTAATATTATCTTCGAAGTATGCTTTAAATATTACTATAATTTAATTTTCGAATATGTTATATGTTAGCATTTTATGTTATTCTCGTACAAATATAAAGCAATCTCCTTTAACATTTTGAGTTAAGATTTGCAGTTTTCGAGAGTTATATATACATAGATAATAGAGAAAACTATAAAAAAGAAACATTGAACAGTTTTGGGATCATCTAGTAAAAAGCAAAATAACGAAGAAAACAATAAATGTTTTTTTTAGATCATCTAGTCAAGTATAATGTGAAAGCAGTTTTTTAAAAAAACGAACTTTACGGTTCCAAGCAAAAATATGAACTCGGAATTTTTACTACTAATTTGTAAGCAAATCAAAAAATTTTAAACTTGATTTTTATAAGGCAAAAAACAAAACGTTTTGCAGCGAAATTTGAGTTTTTATTTTTAAGCTCATCAAAAAGTTTGTAATAATTTTTGAATAAGACAAAGGTAAAAAAATAATCAAATTTCATACTGAATAAAATGTTGCGATTCGCGAGCAACCACTGTAGGGAAGCTACATTTTTTTTTAAATTATCAAAATCAGATGCATGGATTTGATAAATTTTTATATGACTAATTTTTATTGTGCCAATTTATAAGTACAGAAGTACAGTGATCGCTCGCAGAAAAGTTCAACATTTCCAGATCTTAATATATCTAAACGAATAAAGTTAAACTATCTTTAAATTTCTATAGGATTTTTAAAAGTAGTATCTTCAAAAACGAAACAAAATTAATATAATTTATAAGGGAAAGAGTTAATAATAAGAATTTTTATAAGAGTTGAAAAATACATCGAAAATTACGATAACAATTTTTTAAATTTGTTCAAAGTTTAACTTTCCGAGCGATTACTGTATGATTTGAATTTAATTTTCTTTTAGAGAGGCTCTTTCTGGAAAACTCTGGATTTTATGTTTGTTTCCTTTTTTTTAGTATTGCATGCAAATTTGCTTGCATTATCAGCAAAGATCAAGTTTTGAGTATATTGTATAAGATACCTACATAAAACCCTATATGGCATATTTATAATCGTACAATAAGAAAAGTTTACATATTTGTATAATGGATAACTGCTGTGGCACACTCACATATGGGAAAGGAACTGCAAACGCAACCCAAATTAAGAAGAAGAGAACCCTATATCATATCCAAACCACAAAAGAAAGGAAATAAAAAAACCTCTTTACACATGAGAATTGAGTTGATAAATTATATGAAGATATATATTACAATATATATAATATATATATATATATATATATATATTTATAAACTATATGGCTTTATGAAATAGAATTGTATCCTGTAACTGTATTTGTATCTGATGAAAATGTATTGGCATATAACGAATATGTACTTCGTGTACTTAGATAAAAAAAAAACAAGTCATTTTGGCAATAATAAAGCATAGAACAACGTAAAAATAAATAATAAAAAAATTTAAAAATCACGAAAACAAAACTTTAACTGCCTTTTAATGTATAGTTTATGCAAATAAACAAGGTAGTCGACCCTTAAATGCCCTGTAACAGCGGCATTTTAGAACAAGATTTTACTTTGACTGCAATTTTTGATTTAAACAATAAATTATAAACAAGCTTATATTTTTTGGAGTCTCTCATATATAAACAAAATTTATTTTAAATCCTTTTTAACCTCTCGAAAATTTCTACATTTGGAAAGTGAAAAAAAACAGGGTATTCTGCATTCTACGCCCTGCGGGCTAAATAAAAATGCAAATTAAAAAAAAAATTAATAATAATACACTCATTATACGATGCCCTTTGCACAGGGTATCTTTACAGCTACCATAAACTTTATGATTCAAATATCGGTGCACTCTGATTCAGATTTATGATCCGAATCTCATTTTTGTTAAACTAGATTACACTTCTGTTGAAGAAGTTGTTCGTGTTCATTATGCTTTTTTTTTAAGAACAGAAGTTTTGAATTATAGAACTCACCGAACTCGCACTCGCTACCTATAACATAGCCCGGATTATCCATTGATGTTTTGTTTACAATATTTTTTGAATATTATAAGAGAAATGAAACCAAAAAAAAATGCAAACATAAAAAACACACAATTTAACTAGTTACTCAACATAGTGTTCTAGTTTCGATGGAAGCGCCGATGCGGCTGTTGTCGCTGCCAAATTTCAACTGAAAAACCACGAAATCCCCAACGGCACTTTAAGCATATTTATCTTCAGGTTATGCTGCACGACAATCTCTTAGATGGCAGTTAATTACAACTGGGTTCTGTAAAACGATAGATCTAGAGCCATAAGCATATATATAACTGACAATTGTGATTCCATAAAACAAGCCAGTAAAAGTGTTGGGTGTGCACGACTTCAAGATGGCCTGTAACGGAATTCGAACATTGAATTCATTGAATTGGAAAAACAAATATTTGTTTATAACGAATATAAAGTTAATAAGAAACAAAATTGACCAGATTAAAGAAAGTGAAAATTCCAGTTGTTAAATTTGTACCACTTGATCAGATACCCTTGATGTGTATATGCGTAGGAGGTATTTCAAAGGTATAGAGCCGAAGCAGAGTTAAGATATGAAACACTAATCATAGTTAAACTGTGTTATAAAACCCTAAAAACCACCAAGATACCGCTTAGAAAAGCAGATCTCGTCATTTCTGCAAGTCAGCGCCAGGTTGGCTAAAACAATCTCACTCTTAATGGGCGTGGCGCTAGAGCTTTTGGTGGTACTGTGCGGTATTTACAGTTAGCCGCTGTTGCAGCAGATGCCTAACTAAATATGTGTTCACTTAAATTAAATTAAAACAAACAAAAATGAGAAAATATAAACAGGGAAAAGTTTTAAAAGTTTAACAACAGTAAAGTTTATGGTGTTGTTTTTTCAAGGACGACCAACCCACTTTTTTTATATCAGCACGTTTTTCTTATCACCTTTTACCACTTTTCTTTTGCATCATATTAAAAAGCGTAAATATTGAAATAGGTTACGAATTTTATTAACAACAATTCATAAATTCTTATTTTTATATGTCTTCATCAGCTTTAAAATCGACTGTAAGCAGGAAATGCATAAGGAACTGATAATTTGCCTTAAAGTTATAAACCGACCAATTGATATTCATAATATAATACCCTACAATCCATTGGGGATTTAGAAAAGCGAATAAATATATGTATATGTCATAGCCATAAAGAGAAAATAGTTTAAGTTTAATCTTAAATAATATTTCTTTGCTTTACTTAGTCTCATAAGCTTTTAAATAAGCTAAGCCATAAAGGAATTTAGTTATCTTAAAAATAGTGTAATGCCAGCGATAAGGAGGAAACAAAAGTAGTTGGCGATGAAAATAACAAATTAACTAGCCCATAAATTCTAAGCTTTATTCTCATCAGACAAGATCATAAAAAAAAATCAAAAAAACAAAAAAAAAAAAATTATAGAAACTTACAGTTTGCATAGACGAAAATAGCAAACCCATAATTTGTCAGTTATGTCGCAGAATTTCAGAAACTGAATAAACACCTAAATTAAGGATTTTTAAGATGCTTAAAAATATATATATTGTTTATAAGTATTTTGACAGTCGCAACAGTTTCGAAGGTTTTCTTTTAATTCAAATGTTTGATTATTTTTTATAACATATGGTTATTTGAATACATATATATAATAATTTGGATATAATTATACACAGCTATAGTTTCGTTATCTGACTTATAAAAAACATAGACATTTCGATTTTCAGGCTTAGGAGAATCCATACACATAGATATGATGAGTGTCTATATAAATATAGCTTATAAACTTCCACCGAGTTGCAGGAAACCTATCTCGAAGTAACTAACAAATGATAATTGATCAGAGATATACGTGAAAAAATGTTTAAACAGTTAAATTCCAAATTCAAAGATGTTTTTCCTCATCAACACATCAATTTCTAACAACTTTGTTTTCTTTCTCTCTCTCTCTCTCTCTCTATGTAACACACTCTCATATTGTATATATCTGCCTCTCTCTCTGCTCTTCTTATCTATGCGCATTGTCGCAATATCTATTAATATTTATATATCTCTGGTTTCATGCAGCTAACCACTCTCTGTCATTAGTTTTATAACAACGTCAAGTGGCTATATATAAATTGGATTCATAGTATTTACACCAAACCGAAGTAAAATAGTTAGGCTTTTGGCTTAGAAATACATATATACAGCTATACACATACACATACACACATATATAAATATATATTTTGATATATATATATATTATCTTCTTATGCATAGGATATCAGCTACATAAGTTGGCAACAGACTAACATAGCTTCGTATTATCTTAAAAACATCGCAGTAAAATTTGTGTTTCGTGTGTGCTCAGCTTAGAAGCTGTAAAAGTTTTACAATCCGTGTTCTCGTGTTACAATCAAATTTTCATGTGAAATAACTGGATATGAAATCATTCTCTTGTCTTTTGTCAGCAAAATGTTTAAATTTTGTGCAAGTTTCACAACGCCACGTTGTTAAGTTGGCTGCGCACAGTTTTTACATTGCCCAGCACTGTCAATATTTAACAGCTACCTGAACTGCCTGGTAAGCTAACTGACAATTGAGAGCAACTTGAGAAAACACGTATAAGACATATATATATATGAGTATATAAAAAAAGTTATTATTTAAAACTCACAATAGTTTCTATACAAATTAACGTTTATTAGAAAAAAATGTCCTTTCCATGGTCTAATTACAATGTTCATGGGCATTGCGCTGTGACCAGTAAACATACGTTCAAATACATATTCAAGTAAATGGCCTTTTTCGCTAAAGTTGTCGCTTAAATTAAGTTCAAATCAAAGTTAAAAAAAAATTAAGATTAAGATGTTTGTTATAATATATCTCGTAAGAGTACTCTAGTCGAGTGCCCGACTAGAAAATACCCTGAACCCAGCTGAGGGCTATCTTTACATATGTTTCAACCCACTTATATCTATGCACAAATACAGCAAA
>SCDT01002098.1:4040-18690 GCA_004143765.1 Drosophila melanica | reverse complement strand
GCAAAATACCGAAATTTTTTAAAATATCAATATTTACGAACGTGAACGAGTATAACGCAGTCGGTAACGCCCGACTGCAACGTTCTTACTTGTTTCTATGTTGTGTTATTGGAAAAATGGAAATGGGTCAATTCAAAATAACTTTAATGATATTGCAAATGTTTAATTTTGTAAGTTTTGTACTAATTTTGTACATTTATCAATCGATTATGAAATCAATAATGAATGATAGATTATAAAACCAGTATTAAATCAAGTTAATTCTTTTTACTTTCCGCCCTTGGAAGTAAACGTCGTTTCTCTGAGTCTATCTACATACCAAGTTTTTTGTGGACAGAGAGACAGAGATAGTTTATTTGCCGATTTTATAAAATCGATAAAAAGGTACAGCAACCTCAAACTTGTAAAGTTATGGGAGCTAGATATAAATTTGGCTTAAATAAATATTCAAATCTTCTATAACATTGAAAGACTATGTTGCAAAATGTTTCATCAAGATCGGTTAGGAAACACAGACGTGCAATCACAAGCAGTTCATGCATGCGCATACTGACATATGTGTGTATGGGCAGGGGTATCTCCTAGAGCCTTCTTACTCATTCTAACTACAGGGCTTAGAGAGAAACTTACTTGGTTAGGGTCTTACAAAAGGCCCGCTTGCGCGCTCGATCCATAAAGCTGTGTGCCTCACGCATTTTCTTGACCGAGGGATAATAGTTGATCTCATCGTCCGGATAGAAACCGCGCGCCATAATTGCCTCTGTGCAGGCGCGATCTGTGTGAAGATAGTGTCAATAAGTAGAAGCAGGCACTTCAAGTTAAAATGCACTCACATAGAGAACGGCCCACATAGGTGCGAAATTCATGGAATAGAAAGTTGAGCTGCTCGTAGATGCGCATATGGATCTCGAGAAAGTAGAAGGGATGCCACTCCTCAATGTTCTCCACATTAACAAAGCTAAGCCGCTCCAGGACGACAACATCGGAGCGCATGCGCAGGATGGCCTTGGCCAGTTGGGGAATACCGATAAATAGATTGTTCTGCAGATGGTTGCGGGCAAAGTTCAATTTGCGCCATTTGATTGTCTTCTCCCACACCTTGAAGCCTTTCCATAAGCGGAATATGGAGAATGTGCGTATCTGAATGATACTCAGGAATTGCTGGAACTCCTGCTGCCATTGATTGAGTGGCGTGAAAAAGTTTTCGGACACACGCCAATAGGTGACGCCGTGCCGTGTGATCGTATAATATGGCTTGTAAAGGTTCAGATTGGCATATTCAATCTCGCGCAGGCTGTAGGGCGTGAAGTATTCGCTATCCTTGGGCAGCATATAGTCCAGATAGATATAGCTATCGTCCTTCATGTTGCGCATGCGATTAATGATGACATTCAGGTCCGGTATCAGCGAGGCGCCTGTCTTGATTTTCATTTGACACTCATCGTCAACTTTTGTGGGTCTATCCTTGAACACCGCTCGCACACCCCGTATTCGGCTCTTGCGGCCAATATGACTCCCACTACGGATCGATGTTGTCCGTCGGTAAAAGTCTGTTCCCCGTTCCTGATCATTGGCGTGTTCAGCCTGTTCGGTGTGCTCGGGATGTTCGTCCACTTTGACTACGTCGCCTTGGTCATTCTTCACCGTTTTGTTGGTATTCATTTGCTCCATGGAGGCTTGGCTGTCCGCCATTTTGCTACTGCTTGACACGCGCTTCACAGCTGCTCGATTTGCACCAACACTGGCCACATACAGCTTCAATATCTGTGTAGGAATCAACTATATAGAGGGAAATACTTTGATGAACTTTGCCTGGCAACTGTTGATTTTGTTGCTTGTTTTCTGCTCCCCAAGGCAACGGCCACAGAGGCCACCCATCCTGGCGCCATGGCAGCCAAGAAGCTTTAAGAGCAACTTTCAGTTTATCTTGAGCTTTTCCCGCCCAACCATCGGTAAAGCTTTATACTATCCCCCAATTGCTTAAATTTCAATTTATTAAAAAATTTTTTTTATACCCACTTTAATTTTAAATCTTACAAATAGTATATGGCCTTTATATTTTAATTTTGTATTGAAGGTATTACCACACTTTCAATAAATACTAATAAACATTTTAATATTAATTATTACGAATTTGGGGAATATTTTGAATACAACAACTTTTAAGTTAAAAAAAAAAACTTTTTACTAATTTCATTGGCCACCTTTTTAATTAAAATAAATTGAACGTCAAACTGACTTTTGATAGAAAAATGTATCTCCTTATAATCATTTTTAAAGTTGCGGTGCATATATTGAGGGTACACTGTACCAATAAAATAACACAAATCAGCATAAATATTTCAACAACACATTGTTGCATTACACAAACAAAACCATTTCAAGTCAGCGTGTAATATGATCGCCCACTTATGAGCTAAGCCAAGTCATCGCTTGCAACACATATACAAATACATACATGTACATAAGACTCTCTATCCCGATTATATATAAGACAAATATGTATGAAGCGACTCCGCTGCTGGCGTGGCCGACAGCGTAGCTATGCCGCCTTAGCTATAAGAATATATTCAATAAAGAAACATTTTAAAAACTATAACCAAACGGCACAGACGTGCTCGCTTATAACTAGAATAATACTTTTCAACTTCACACAACATATTCAATTCTACACGGTACAAATTTTCACTATGCTAAATTAAAAAAAATATATTTTCCAAAATATAAAAAAAAATTATAAAAAAGAAATCAAATTTTTTCTTTAAGATACAAATTAAATGTAAATCTGCATTTACATTTAATTTTTATTTAAAAGCAAAACTTTGATTTGTTTTTTTTTTTATTGATTCTGCAGTAAATCCGAATCAATCAAACCACAATGATGAGGATATTTTTTTTTTTTTTGTATGTTAGTCGAAAAGCGATTTTCAATTTTAACCGATCGCTGGTATTATATGATTTAATGATAGGATGCTGTGAAATCCGAAATAAAGACTTCGTATAGAAAAAGACACTGAACAAGAATACATATACTTTATGGAGTTGGAGGCGTTTCCTTCTATGCGTTACATACATCGTCCCAAATTATTTTCCATAAAACTGTCGGAATTTAGCCGAACTGCAAAATAGATAATGTTTTGGACTTGCTATGAAGACAATGCCATTGGATTTTCTTTATATTTTTTGTTATTTATATCGTTGTTTCTTTCGAAACGAATACTCCATAATTTTCTCAGTTTTTTTTAATGCCCCGCAAATGCTGCTCGCAGTTATTCAAGTGAAACGCATTTTGAACGAGTGCTTAATGCAGTTGCCATAACGGCTTCTGTCCAAAGCTTCTAGTAAGCTTTCATTGAAAGCTTCCCTTTCGACTTGCTTATGTGAATTGGAATTTGGAATTTCGAAAATGCGCTGCAGTGCGTTGCGGCTGTCGCGTTGTCCCATTTACTTCCCGTCGCAATCAAAGGATATGCGCTTTTAAAAGCTTTTGCCGGCATTTTTTGGCACACACACCACTGGCAAAGGATTGTTGCGCTTACGGGTAACAATAAAAAAAGCTCGACTATCTGCCTGTCTGTCTGCCTGCCTGCCGTCTGACCTTCAAATTCGGATGTTGCGGCGCATAAGCTTTTCGCTTTCGATATCGAAAGCGCTGCCGCTGCCGCTGTCTCTGCTGCTGCCGCTGCCGCTGCTGATGAAGATAAAGACTCGCATTAGGCACAGAGCACGACGGTGGGAAAAAGCTCAAGGTGAAAGCATCATTACTGCCGCTGCCGCTGCCGGCATCAGCGGCGACTGCGACAGCGACAGCGACTGCATTCGGATACCGATTCCGATTCGGATGCCAAACTGAACGGATTCGGATTCGCTCAGCGTCCGCATCGTGCGTTTGCCGAACCAGCAGCGGCATCGCTCAGCGGGTCTCCAGCACGGCCGCTGCGTCCGTGGCGAACAGTCGTTGGGTATACGCCGCGATGCACAGAGCCGCCAGCGCGAACGCGAACGCGAACAGAACGTCTCGCAGCAGCACGCAGCTGTAGACCGTTGAGCCTGTCGAGCCGCAGAGCCTGTCGAGCCTGTGTTAGTAGCCGCAGCAGCCAAAGTCGACGTTGTTGTTGTTGTTATTGCCGCCGTCGACGCCGCCCGCTCCCCGCCGCCACCGACGTTGTCGTGCAATAGAGCTTGCAACGCCTGGGGAAGAGGAAGAAAGCTCATTTGCATCGCGGCTAACGGTTCAAAGCCTTAAAAATATTTTTAAAAAGACAGCAAAGAAATTCGTTTCTTTATTTTTTTGGTTTTTTTTTTATATGGTGCTAACAACAATCTTTGGCTTTTCTTCACTCAGAATTTCTCGACGCGTCGCGCAGCCTATAAAAACAATTTTTTTTTGTAATTTTATCGAACCTAAAACTTGTTAGTTATTGCAGAATTATACGAGTTTTTTTTTTTGTAAATATGTTTTCATAATTATTCAATGGTGCTTGTTGATACTGCGCTGCTGTGCCACATGAGGTAGGTGCCCCCAACTCCAACCAATAATTTGGCGGCCACCTTCTTTTAGGCGAGCATAACAATAAAAATAAACAAACAATTTTATTTTTTTTTTATTTGGCTTTAATTAGTATTTAAAGCGCCATAAAACTGTTGTGACGTAAATCCAAAAAAAAAAACCATAGTAAAAAATAAATAAATAAAATCCGAAATTTTTGCAGCTGTATTTTAGATAAATTTACTTATAGATACATAAGCTTCTAGACGTGTCGCCTCGATAAAAACGATTTTAATATTTAATAACATTGCAGGAACCAGACTATATATATTACCCTAGGCATTATTCTCTGTCGTTGTGTTTGTGTGTGTGTGTGTTTTTTTTTACGTTTTATGACTTTCACATGTGAATTTTTGTTGTTGCCTTTTCGCAATGCTTCATCAAATGTTGTTTTAATGTGTAATTTGGTTTTGGTTTTGGTTTCGGTTACGCTTTCGGCAGAGTCTGTGGCTTCTGTCAAGTATTTTGCGCACTGCCAAATGTCCTTGAAATTCGCCAATGTGTGCCTGTGTTCGTGTGAGTCTGTGGCAAGCATCAGTCAAGTTCGCCATTTTGTTGCCAGAGAGACAACTTGAGACATAAGTTAGGCGGGCGCAAGCTTCAATTTCAAATGTTTAGTTTTAGTTTTTTGTTTTTGTATACTTATTTATTTATTTCATCGGTATGTGCAACTGGAGACAGCCGTTAGTGCAACGGAATGCAAATACTTCAACAGAAAACAGGCATAAACAAAGTATTTTATAGTCGGAAACTTAATACTCTGTTCCATGTAACTGTTACTGTAACTGTAACTGTGACAATAACAGAACGTTTTTATTTGTTGACTCAAACTGACTTTGGAACGGGGACATTTTAGCTGTGGTGTTAAAATGGAGACGCTAAATTCGACTTTAACAAGCTAACTTCATAGTTTTTTTAAGGCTGAAATTATGACTGAAATTTTTTTTTTTAACTGTGACTTTCCAGTAATTAAAAAATTGTGTTATTTAAACCATAACTCTTGTGATTAAAAAATTGGTATGCAAGGCATTTGACTCTTAAAAGGTGACCCTAAAACTTTGGTTTATAAATGGGACAGTTGAACTGTGCCAGCTCACCTTTGAAATTGATACCAAACTTTGACTCAAACGGGGCTTAAAAAATGGTGACCCCCAAACTAAGCAATAAACTGCGAACCCTTCTTCTTTGGCGATTTACCTATAACTCTCAGTCTTAAATGTTACATTCAAACTGTGACTCTGACTAGAAAATGCGACTCTAAAACATTGACCCTACATTTTTACATGAAAACTGTGACAATAAAATGTGATTTTGAAATTATGACTATTAAATTGTTAATCTACAATTACGACTCTTCCATGTTAGGGGGCAAATATGCGACTCTGACCTTAAAACTGTGAATATTGAATTGAACCAGGTTTATTTACAGAAGTAATCGGCAATAAAGCAAACCAAATTAATTGACTGTTGAAGTGTGACTTAAAAAAAATAGAAAATAGACTATAAACGTATCTGCGTGGGCATTGCAAAAGCAAATCTAAAACTAGACGGGGCTTAAGAAATAATTTAAATTTTTACCTTAGAGTCTACGAACAGACTGATGAACAGCCATACACAAAGTTAATCTACTTTCTTTACCTATAAGAATTAGAGTATAAAACAACGAATAGGAAGCGAAAACGGTTTCAAGCATAAGAGACAAAAGTCAATCTGAAGTCAAAGCGTTTGTCACTGCGCGGCTGCTGTTGCTAAAAATCCACTTAAATTACGATACGATTTCTCGACCGTAGCGCAATAAGAGTGAAATTCTCGTTGAGTGTGCAAATTCGGCACTGGCTATGGGGGTTGGGGGGTTGGGTTGGTTTTGGGTGTTTTTTGGCATTGCTTGAATATGCTGACAGCGTCAAGTCCGCAGGGCAAATTCTACTTACTTATATCAATATGCATGACAAGTTTAAAAGCCTTGTGATGAACATTAAGCAAAGGGAAGCGGGCAAAGGGACAAGGGGAGGGGGCAGGGTGGGGGCCAGCAAATAGACGGAGGCAGTTTGCTAACTAAATGAAAAGTGCGAGTGCGACTTAGAAAGAGACAACTAGAGGGGAAACAAAATGGAGAGTATTCAAAGAGAACTAGTAGGGAAATGACAAAAAACATGTTCAAGGATCTGTGGCTGTGCTTTTAAAATGGCTTTTAAAAGAAATTCGCAGCAACAGAAAACGGATCAAAAGCAAATATCTTTAAATCTACCTCAAAGTAAGTTGAAGACTTGCCTCAGATAAAATAATTAGTTTTTAATATACAGACAGGAAGATAAACAATGAAAGTTCATAAAATAATATATCACAAAAGTAAACACGTGCAAAATTGGGGCCAGATAAAATGTAAAACACTAGAAATGTTCGCCTAGTGAATGCGGCTTGAAGAGAGAGAATTGAGATATGTAAGACCTTAGCCGGAGGTAACGGCAACTTCTTTCACTATCGTCTTTTTTTTTATTTTGCAATTTCTCTTTGATATTTACCAAAAAAAAAGAAGTATTTCAGAAATATGATACAAAGTTATTCTGTGTGCATACAAAGATTTAGGATATAGAATGAGTGCGAGATGGAGAGGGAGTGTGTATTTTTTTAAAAGTAAATTGTCCTTTTTATTTCGAGAAATATGGTAGAAGAAACGAAAAATATTCAAGTCTTGCAGCAAACATTAAAAATAATTAGAAAAGAACAGCACAGTGCAAAGGAAGCCAATAAAAATAAAGTAAACAAACAAGAAGTAAATAAAAAAAAAAAAAAAAATTAAGAGGCACTCAACTAAAAGCAAAGGTAATTGAAAATGCGAACTTGAGCAGAAAACAAACAACTCCAAAGCAGGAAAATGAGCAAAACAAGCGGACATAAAATAAAACCGAAAAAATTGGCTAATTTAAGAAAAATACTAAAATTCAATTAATTGGGTCGGGCGTAAAAATGAGAGACGCAGTCAAATGGGCAATTAGCTACTTTGATTATTATTTCAATAAGTCTGTGTATATTTTGGCTTGGACACTTCAAGTTTTTGCATAATATATTCTACATTATATTTACGTAGACATTATGTTTAATATATAACACATATATATTCTAATCTATATATTTAAATAAATGTGTATATATAGCACAGACAAAAGGAAATGCTGGCTGCGTGCACAATTTGCCTCATTATGTTGCAAATTTATTGAAAAGCCGATAAAAAAATTTCCGTTTCCTTTTTGCCCACCGTTTGCCCTTGCAGCAGGACACAGAGCCGCCGCAAACGAGGTATCCCCTCTTGCCGCACCACCTAAAAAAAAGAAGAAGGATCAGAATCCTAACAGGGGCAGTAACCAGTTTCAGTTCCAGGCTAAATGCGTTCATTGAGCTGGAAATGTCCAAGTGGTCGCAGGAGTTGGAGGAGTGAAGAGGGCCGAAGCGGGCGAGGGGGCGGGCAGCCGCAGCGATTAGCAGGCAAATGTAATGTGCCAATAAATGATAATTGAATAATTATGAATAAACGTGACAGCAACAAAAGCACAACAAACGCGCCGCGAATCCAATGCGAATTCACTCAAATCCATTCATGCCGCCAAACAAACGAATCTAAAAGCGACGCGAAACGTGCACGTGTCTGTATATTGTGGTTGCCTGAGTGTGCGAATGTGTATGTTGTGCGTGTGTGTGTGTGTACGTGTGTGTGTGTGTCTGTGTGTGTGTACGTGTGTTTGGGCACCCTAATATAGCGCACATTCGCATATTCAATACAACAAAATTGAATTTTTTTCATCTTTTTTTTTTTTGTTCGCCTCAAAGTGATGTGCAGAAATAATTATAATTATTATAATAATGAAATGATAATAAGTTAATGATAATGATAATGTTGATGAAAATGCTGATGATGATGCTGATGATAATGATGTTGATAATGTTGCCCACACAGCCAGCCAAAGTCAAAGTGAAAACTAACTAAAGCAAAAGCCAAAGAAAATCGAGAGCAATATATATACATATACATATATATATATATATATATATATTAAACGTCATATATCTCATGTGCATAGGTATATATGTATGTTAGAGCCAAGCAGAACTATCTTTCGTTTTCATTCTACACGTAAAACTTGCTACAATTAATTACAAATAGCTGATAATACTTACCTAATCAAATAGCAATCTGTATAAAATAATCATAATATGAATTTTATGCAACAACTACGAACTTAACTACGCCACGAGAAAAAAGCACTAAGGTGAGTAATTGTTTACCTTCAAATTCCACATTCACTTAAATATTAACTGAAAAAATCATAATTATGTTTTTATTAAAGTAAAAGCTCTATGATCGAATTTAAATTTCAAATATCAAATAATATAATTATATATAAAATGTTTACGTATGTTTGTATAAAACTGGGTAGCTCTAGCTCGTAAAATCTCCGTTTTATTGAAATCGATATTTATGTTCATTTATGATATCGATAAAAAATGTTATAAAATTGTTATGGCAAATTTGAATATATATTCTGAATTTTAAGTCTAGCATATTATTTTTTGTTCAATTAAATTTGCTTTATAATTCATAAGGTTCAGCTTCCGTCCATAATAACTGTTAATTTAATTTAGTTTTACGGCGCAAAAGGACAACAGATGTGATGTTGGCTCTGGTCAAGCAAGCAAAATCACATGATTAAAAATATCTCTCCTTGAAAAACAATAAATAAATATCATAAAACGGGTTTTTTTCCATTGAAACCAAAATAAATATTGATATATTTTATAGATGGGTCAATATTTTTTCATCTCTATCACTCGTATTAAAAAAAAACCACTTTGATCCTTGACTGCGGCATGCAACAAGGCGTATGCGCGATGTGCATAACATAATTAAGTATACGTCACGTGTAGCAGCCAAAATAAATACAACAACACCACCAACAAAAGGCAAAAACGAGGACGAGCAAATTCAATTTGCTTGCATTTTATGAGCCTAAAAGCAAATCATTGACAATAATAAAGAAGCGAAAGCCCCAAAAGCAACGCCGCTTGGATCAGGGCCAACAAGCGGCCAGTTGGATATTCGAACGGAAATAGGTTAGGGTGTGGTTGCTGGGTTAGCTGTCATGTGTGAGCGGGTGGCTCGGCTTGGCATTAACGGCCACATGGTGAAAGCAACAGCCGCCAACGCGTACTCCGGCCTCCGGACAGCGTCGTAAACGTGAATGATGTTGATGATGGGCGAACGGGGACCACACAACAGCGGACAGTGGCCAGCTAAAGTGCTCATAAACATTTTCAGTGTCTAAACACACGCACACACAAACACACAAAAACACACTAACAGACACACACACACATGGCCATGTTGGATTGGCTTATGTTTTATGAAATTCTCTTTGTGTGTGCAAATTTGTTGTGCCACAAACGCCAAAAACTGTAACAACATTCGCCAAATGTTCCCCCTTTTGTTTGGTCCTCTTCTTTTGGTGCGGTTGTCGCCTTCTTCTCTTTTTCTTGTTCTTCTTCTTTGCGTTGCGAATTCTCCAAACAGTTGCGAGTTGCTGCGTCTTTTGCGCATTTCTTTTCTACTATTATGTGCCGTTGCCTTGTGCCTAACATTCGCTTTCGCAAACTTCCTGTATTTAATTTGCCTCAACGCTCCGCGCAGCTGGAGCCGCACCAGCGAATCCAAATTTGCGACTCCCGCACGAGCCTCAACCCTCCCTTCCTAGCCACCCCTTCAGCGTCAAAGAGCAACAATAATAAGTTAGAGCTTAATGTTTTGAGTGCGCCTGGTCGACTTTTTGAGACACCCTGGCCGAGTTTTTCAAGGCAAAATAATTTAAATAGTTTGAGTACATTGTGCCTTAAGGATTTTGCCCAGTTGCTGTTTTCCGGAACTATGTTCTCGGATATTTCTTAACTAACCGCTTGAATACAACTTTGGTTAACTTATGTCATGCTTGTATACACATTATGCATATATTAATTTACAAGTTGCAATAATTATTAAATTGCATTTTTCGTTATTATCTAAGTTATAATTTAAGAGATAAATGATGAAAGCAATAATAAGAGTTTATTTCGACCCGCTTTTAGATAAATAAAAATAAAGTTTTGAAAACATTATTATACTATTTTGTGTTTTAAATCACTATTTTTTGGACATCTCAAAGGTATTATTTTCTGGGCTTATTAAATAAACTTTTCTGTGCAAATTTAATTTGTTGCTTTGAAATTTTATTACTTAAATTTCATTCTGTAGAACATCATGTGTTGAAATCTGTAAATTATGCTTTTTCATTAATTTTACTTTGTTCCAATGAGTTGAGTTGGGAAGTTAACGCTCTAGAATTTTGTTTGCTTTGATTCTAAAATTTGGAATTTGGAAATATGAGAATGAGTAGAAATCGAAATCCAAATATCGAGATACGACTGTATTTCTTTAACGCAATATATAAGTTCTTTGGTTACTTATTGGTTACGCTAGTAAAGCATGTCCTTGACAAATTGTTGGCTTTTTTCTAGGGTATAACGAGACCCTCTTGCACAGTTTTATGACTCGCTTGAGTCTTTGCGCTGCCTTTTTGTTCTCATCATCGCTGCCAACTGCTTATTGTGTGTATGTGCCTGGAATTTTAGAGTAGCATTCCGTGGCAGCAAAAGCCTCGATACAAACAAAGACACACACATACACACTCACACACCCACACACACACAAACACATACTTAAAGACGCCCGCACAGCCACATGATGGAAGCAGGAGCAGTTGGCCCCAACTCCCAATGTCCCTTTTTAGCCATGGCGACAAGTGCCGACTGTTTCTTTTTCTAATAGCCGAAGTTGTTGTTGTCTTTGTCGTTGTTGTGGCTGTGCCAATGGCACAGACAACGACAACTTGCTTGAGCATCTAACGGTACCGAGTTGCTTATAGAAAATGTATACTTATGAAGCCGAAGCCGAAGAGTCTCAATGCGGAATCAGTGCGTCGCATGTTGCATGCATTTAAGCAGATAAACCGTTAAGCAGTTCAGGCCGTTAAGCAGTTTGAGCTGTTAGGCTAAGCGCAGGCAGTTCATTCCCGAAACAGTTTCGGCCAACAGCTCTGAATATCGAAGTCAATGCTCCATTTGTTTTAACGAGTTAAAAGTGCAACTTTTGTTGTTGATGTTGTTGTTGTTTGGTTATGTTGTTGATGCTGTTGCAGCTGTGACTGTTGCTGTTTGTCCAAAAATAAAAGGCATTTTGGGAGCAGTGCGACAAATAACACTGCCGCCGTCGCTTCTAAATTTATGTAAGTTTTATTTTTAATTTTATGGCCGCGTTGTTGTTGTCGTTGTTGTTGCTATCGCTGCTGCAACTGCGCGTCGAAGTCGCACCGCCAGCTGCATTCGTTTCAGCGCATTTTTACGCTTTTCTATTTTTATTTGCATTCGAGTTTTTTATGTCTATTTTGTTTTGTTTAGTTTTTTTGCATGCTTTCTGTATTTTATTTTTCTAGGTTTCTGTTTCTGTTAAGACAACTAATTTATTTAACATAAAAACACAAAAAACCAAGTTAGAACGTTGCCGTCGGGTGTGATCGACTGTGCTATACTTTTTGTTTAATTTTTATAACCTTCAAACTCGAATTTTGGCTAAATGTAGATTTTGGTATTTTTTGGGGCTACTTCGATCTTTAGAGAAGGTCCAGCTTTAAAACTGAAAATACATAAATTGCGCTCGATTTACCGCACTCACAATGGGCGCATCTTAATATTTCATATGACGCAATTATATTCTATTTCAAGCCAAACAAGCCAAAAATACACTTTTTAGTATTCGGCAACGGAAAAACTAACATTAATCGGTTAGTGGAAATCGATTTTGAATAGGATATTCAGATAAAGTTTTTTGTTTCAGAAACACCATTATATATGAAAATTTAATAACTATTTAAACGTTGTTTTATTTGGCTTTCGTTTCTCTTACCTTTAATCCTTTGTTTTTTTTTTTTTCATTTTGATATATGAACGAAATATATTTTCTGAATGAATTTTAGCGGAGCTCAATGCGCATATTTAATGTTTTTTTCTGCTGCCATATAGACTACATTTAAATGTATATATCGTTCATGTTGAGCTGCGAAGAGGCCGTGCCTTGTGTACCGAATTGTTCAATTTACATTGTGGTTTTTAAACAGTGGCAACCCTGCATATTTAATGGCTCGCTGCGGCTGTGCGGGGATGCATAAAATTCCAGATAGAGCCCTCACAACAGCCACTGAGCTGCGGGCAAAGGGGGAGGGGCGTCCTTGCTATATGGTGCATATTTTAGTTTGGGGAAATCAAATTAACACACACTCGCCTGTGTGTGTGCGCGTTTACATACATGTGTGTGTGTGTGTGTGTGTGTGTTCGTGTGTGTGCAAATGAAATGAAAAAATCGCAACTTGCTTGCAGCACTTTTGCCAAGGGACTCAACTGCACTGACCAGCGATAAGCGAGGGCACGAGGGGGGAGCGAGGAAGATGGAGGTTCGGTGGAAAAGGGAGAGTGCGGCGGGTGGTGTTTGGGGGGTAATCAAATAAGCTGCCCTTTACAACAACTGGCGGTTGGGTCCAGACAGTTATCTCCATCAGGTAAGGTGATAAACCAATTAAGAAATTAAAATTCTTTGAAGGTGCAACCATTAGGCAGAGAAAGAGAATGATAGATAGAGAGAGGGAGACATGGAAGGAAAAGAAAAATATGATAATATAAAGAAAAAAGGGTACATTCACAAAAAATCTATTTCTAATAGATATAGAGGGAGCAACATAGAAAAACAAACAAAAAGGAAGATAAAAATCCTTTGAAGTAGAGAAAAAGACGAAGAAAAGAAAGAAACGCGACTGAAAGCAGAGATAAAGACACATGTAGTGAAAATAAGTGGATAGAAACGGACAGCAAACAAGAGAGGAAAAATAAACAGCAAGTGAGTTTAAAAACTGATAGTAAATACAAGTGAAGAAGAAAGAAAAGCAGAGAAGGTGTGAGTGAGAAAGGGAGACAGAGATAGAGATGAAGAGAGAGATAGAAGGAGAAAAAATAAAGATAGAGTTAAAAACTGGGAGCTTAATTTATTGAGAGAGTGTACTCAGGATAAAAGAAAAGAAATTGAGTATTAAAGAAAAGCGCGACGAAGTAGAGTTAGCTCCATTACCATTTCACCTGAAAGGAAACAGGTGTCTTAGCGTTTAAAAATAAATTGTTCCATATACAAAAACTATGACTTTTCCAAAAACTTTTATTAATAGTGCACACACACACACATACACCCACCCACACACTCACCCACACACTCGCATAAGATAATCTACTTAAGATCAATGTTAACATCACCTTGACTGGAATATTTTAGCTTAAGTTGAGTTCAAAAATAGAAGCAATCAGTTTGTGGGTATTCCCGCCAGTGGAGACACGTAAGCGATGCACAAATATTTCGGTGTAAATATCTGTGACACAGTTGGCACAGGGAAATAAAAGCTATAACAGATGTACGAACAGCCAAAGTTGGTCAGCGATCATTTGTCGCTGCTCGCTGCTGATTACATTCGAGGGCTAATATATCAGCCAGATTGTGGGTTAGGGGAAGGCTGATATGCGCTATGTTTTTTTTTAAAGATAGCGTAGGTATGCATAGATACCCTGTACTCAGCTTTGACTCATAGATTCTTGGAGTAATGACAAGTAAATCGATAAAAGGAATTTATGAAATTTTTTGAATATCTATTTTTTGCTTGGTAAAAGATTTAAGTGCGTGTTATTTTTATTTGGTATTATTTCACATAAAACATTAAATATTTTCACTTTTAACTTAAATTTAGGGCATGCCTGAAATCACAAATTTTATGGCTATAGGGTATTTAACAAGAACAAGTCAAAAATTGGCAAACGAAATCAAACAAATTGAAAATGGGCCGACAAACGATCAGGCGGCTAAAAAGCAAATGCTTTGCTTGTTGTTGCTGTTATTTTAGCTATTTTATAGGCCCACGCGCGATAGATACACACGCACATATATAGAGTATATATATATATATATATATATATATATATATATATATC
>SCDT01002097.1:0-14650 GCA_004143765.1 Drosophila melanica | reverse complement strand
ATAATGTATCAGAAGATATTAAAATGCGCTTTACTTTGACTTTTTTTTCACTTTAAAGGTGTACGACTGTCCCGTTCGTCACCGTGGAAATGCCCATATATAAAACTGCCATAACTTTATCGAAACTAAACCGATTTTCATATTTGATGTAATTTTGATCATAATTTGTCTTCTAGATTGATTCTACATAAGTACAAATTAATGTTATGAATAATCGATTCATAGAAAACAAAAGAGATTTGATTTCCTTTGCAGTTTGGTTTGTGCATTGATCACTAATCAGTAATCAAACAGTCAGTCAGTCAGTTATCACAATCAGACTTGTATTATAAATAAATATAGAGATATGTTGTCACGTTTTACGTTGGCGTCTAGACGAACTGCAGCTGAACTCAAAGATCAGTAGTAGTTAATGATTATCAGCAATCATGATCTGCCACCCTCTTCAATTTTGCTCGTGAAATCTCTCAACAAAATCAAGTTAAACAAAACAAAAAATATAAAACGCAATTTTCATGAAAATTCCTTACAGACCCTGTCAATAGCTGATTCGTCTGATCAAAAGTTATGGTAAACCGACGAGAAAAGTTCAAGGTTCTGCGATCGATTAAGCACACTTTCTTTCGTTTGCGCTCTTCTTTCGCTTGCTCGCTCTCTCTCTCTCTCGCTCTCTCACACTTGATCATTTTAGCGTTGATAGAGCCGAGTCAAGCCAAATTATATATTATTTTTGGCGTCTTTTATACAAATAATACACATGTGTGTGTTATTGTTGTATAAATGCAATGCACTTAAACAAAGAAACATGCCAATAAAACAAAGAGAAAATAAAGCAACAAAGCGAAAAATATATATATGTTTATGTATTTGTATATATATAAATATATATATATACGTAGGTTTATAAGGAAAATAACCACCCCAAATTGCGTTTCGCCATTTTAATTAAATTAGTACGCTTATTTAATTTGTCGTTGATGTGGTTTTTATAGAAATAATTAATAAACACATTTGCTTGGTAATATAATTAACTGATCCTTAAATTTGTACTCGTACAATCACTTTCGTTTTCTTATTTCAATATAGATGAACTTTCTATACGAAATCTAAAATAAGTAATACTTTAAGGTTTTACATAATATCTGTTGAAAAATTCAAAAATTCAATTTAAACATTATAAAAAATGATTTGAAAACCTTTTTTCCGTAAACTAGCGTTTTTTTCTAAAATTCATTGTATAATTTCACAAATTCGAGTTAATTGAAGACAAAAATAATTTGAAGCTTTTTTTTCTCGAAAACATTTCAAACAGCAACAATTTCTTGAGTGCATTGTAGATAAGAAAATACAACAAGAAGAATCGCCGCTTATCAGTTCAGCGTAATTTGTTGTTGCTTGCTGCTGTGCTGAAGCTGTTGGTGGCGGTGACTGGTACATACACCCCATAAAAAAAAAAACACAGCAGCAGCAGAAACAATAAAAACAAAACAAAATAAATTTTGACTTTTAAAAATAATCATAAAGAAAGCGCGGCAGCAATTATCAATTGTTCAAACACATATAAATTATGCTAAAAAAAAAAATAAAAAAAAAAAAAAACATATATATATATGTTGATTGTGTTTTATTTATTTGATTTGTCAACCCATGATCTACTCTAATCTCAATAACAATTTGTTGCCCCTTTTAGGCTGATTCATCGACAAGCCAGAAAATAGCGCATAGGTCCCATGGGTGGTGGCACGAAAAGTTGTTTGGGGAATACAGCAATTATCATCGAAATCAATAGATAAAACACAAAAATCAATAAATGAACACATGTCATATCATTTTTATATAGAAAAGCACATATAGTGCATGTTAAAGGTATAATATTAAGCTGCAACAATTATCTCTAAATCAAATTCAATAATGCTAATCCTTAAGACACAAAATAAACAAGAACTATCAATTGTTTGGGGTGAAGAATCTTGCGGAAGAAGTGTATCTATAGTTAAGTTAATTTTTGACTGAAAACACACTGCTATCATAAAATATCATTTTGGCCTAATATTGAAACTCTTAAGAGAAGTTCCTGAGACATTACTTTCAAAGGGAGACTTGTTTTGTTATCATAATACATTTTAGGGAATTTGGTATATAGACTCGGTTCATCATTCTGAGTCGGATATATCCGTACGCTGCAATACACACATTTCAGGCCTAAACTAAAGTACTTTCTAAAAGGGTATAAGAAAGCAAAATAGAAAGTTTAAAATACTGACAAAGTTAAACACAGTGCGAGAGACAGAAAGAAGCCAAGATGGGGGCGTTAATTGTTAAAATGTATATATAGTATATACATATATGTACAAACATTGTAGATATCTCTCTTTATATGTTTGGCATGTGCACTTGTTCAATCGATTTTCTGACTACTTTTGGGCGTCTATTAATGTGGAATTTTGTTGTGTCATTGGATTATGTGTATATATCCATACTTAAAACGACTATCGATCGATCAATATTGACCTTTGCCGTGTAACAAAGTGAATTGCAGAAAATACTGGAAAATGAAATGGGCGAAGAAAAAATTAAGTAAAAACTGGATAAACTTTGTATAAAATGTGATTATTGGTTGTTTTTAAATCTTGATTTAATTTTGTGGAACACCTCTTTATCGAGGCGAAAGCGAGTATATTGGGTTTATTTGACCTCATTAAAAACAAAATTAAAGTATTGTTAAATTTCGGCACATGAAAAAACAAGGTATTTATTTTAATAGGCTAATTTTTTATTGGTTGTCATTACTCTGCGAACGAGTATTACGCTGTCGGTTAGACCCAACTGCACCGTTATTACTTGTTTATTTTATTTATGTCAATTACAAATTAACATATGGTCGTTTCGCACTTAGTGCGAGAGAAGATACACACACACACACACACACACACACACACACAGACACACGAACGCACGAATCAAAAACGGTCTAGTGCGTGTTCCGTAATCAAATTTAGTCTACACGCCCCGCTTAGCACTTGGACTGCGAGCGCAGTGGACCACAATTTGTAGTAGGGTGTTTCATATTTATAATAAAAAATATAAATTAGATAAATAATTTTAAAAAAAACTTTAAAATTAAATACACATTAAAAAAAACAAAAAAAAAATTCAACCCACTATGTCAATATTAAAAGTAGTCAAATCTAATAAAAATATTCACAAATAAATAACACTACATATCATTAAAGTTATGTACATTAAAAATATTATACAGAAAAATTGTTTCTAAAATTTTCCGTCCTCAAAATATGGATGTGAAAGGAGGCTTAACGCACAATAAATAACGGTATATGATGTATCCATTATCAGGCCAGAGATTAGATTAAAACAGCTCGCGCACAGAGTGAGTCGCCCTAATGCGCTGATTCTGCCATTCTGACATGGATACACAAGTGAAATTAACAATGACGCTCCGCTGGCGACGATATGGGTAGCACAATACAAATAAATACGCATTTGTACATGGTAACTGTAAATATTACTGCCTTCGCTGATTACTTGTGCATTTCTCCCACACACACACACAAAGCAGCGAGAAGAAAACAGTTTAAAAAGTCTTTGATTTATTCAATCAAAACGACAACAGCGAGCGGCGAAGCTAAGTTACAACATGCTAAACTGTGGTGAATATGTGACTTGTATGTTTGTGTAAGGAAGTTTGTATGTGTGTGTTATATTTTCACCACAGTGGAATAACATATAGCAAGAGTGGGAGTGTAATAGGCGAAAACGTAACATGTTACCACTGCTTCCCCTCCCCATCGGCTACTCAAAATGCAATCAACTATCTAAAATAATTGTATACAATTTACATTACACAAGTCACTCGAAACCCTAAAATCTACGATGCAGCTTTGCCTTTGCATTGAAAAAAACAGAAACAAAAAAAACCAAAGCTCGTCATTACAGGGAAACCGGTTTAGCAATTCACCAATACTACTGCTAAGCAACTTCACCGCATGCAGGTGTATGTGTTTATGTATGCTTGTCTGAATGTATCAACCGGCATTTGTCACCGGCAGTGAATGCTGCTTCTGCAAACTCTTTGATTTGAAACCTACACATACATACATACGTATAATAAGCATATGTGAGAAATTTTTTTGTTGTTTTGTTATTTATAACAGTTGCATTTGGCATGCATCTGCAACTGTAAAACAACAGCAAGCACACCATAGATAAAAGCTGAGCCAAAGAGCGAAAAAGAGAGAGAACTACTGGAGCTACTGGCTGGCTTTTCTGTTGGACTTGCCATGGGACGAGTTTATCAGCAACAAACACCCAACCCAGCGACATGGCGATAAACAACGAGAGCGTGAGAGTAACAACAACAATGGCAGAGGCGTCCACCGGCTCGTACGTGTATGTGTATGTGTGAGTGAGTCATTCGAAAATTTCGTAAGCCTGAAAAGTCCGGCAAGCAGCAAAACGTTTTGACTGGTTTTGTTACCAAGAAATTTCATTAAGTATGTTACTTACAGTGGTTAACAGACTTCAAATTAATTAAACTGGAAATACCAAATGTACTTGTAAACTTGGCAACATTTTTATACGATCTATACGAGGTTATATACTTCTTTTGAAATTAGGTCGAATTTCAAACACCCTTTACGATAATATAAGCTTATTTTAAAATCATTCACTTAGCTAAGTTTGGAATAAACAGACTTAATCTTGAGCCTAAGATCAAGACAAAAACATAAATCCGAAAAATAATGTAAACAAAAAAGCTGTATGCTTTTGCTATGTAGTGTTAATATCATGAAATTAAAGACAAGGTAAACACATAAATCCTCATATTTTCACACACTCTTTTACCACTGTGCCGTGTACTCCTATTGGAATTTTGAACCATTCTGATGCCCTACTAAGCGGCTCGTGCAGGTCAACAAGTGGTTTTCAACACTGCACACCGATACGCACACACCCATACAAATGGGACCAGAAGGTGCATTCACTTAATATGACATAGGCGGCACAAAAGTACCCTAAACGTAAGCTAGTTGCAATTTGCTCACCTGTAAATGCTCTTGAAAGCGTATGGGTAACGGTTGCGTCATCTTGACGGTCTGCTATTTTGGCTCTCTCTCTCTGATTGGAGTTGCTAGTTGTTGCCTCTGACTCCTCTTTGTTGTTTTTTTTCTTCTTGTTGATTTGGAGAGTTACACACGCACTTTTATTATGGTTAGTTGATAAATGTTGGTTAAAGGAAACGGCGGATAATACAAATACTGTTGTCTGCGTCAACGTTGACGTTGACTTTTGTTGTTGGTTTTGATTTTTTTTTATGTTTTACTCGTTCGTTGTTAGTTTATTTTGTTGCTTCGTCTCGGTTTAAATTTTCAACAATTTCGTTTCGCGTTGCGTTGTGTAGACACACCAAAAACTGCGCATAAAAGAGAAGAAACAAAAACAAAAATTTTATATATATTTATTCATATGTATTAACTGCGCTGCAAACATTATTATTATTATTGTTGTTATCGTTAGAAAGTAAGTCACCGCCTCTTAAAGCACAAAAAAAGGAACGGCCACAAAAGGGCCACACACGCACCCACATATAACACCAACCAAAATACATTTAAAAAATATAAATAAATAAAAACTTGTTCTTATTTAATCCTATTTAATATTTGTTGTATCAATAAATTGGGTTTATATACAATTTGCAGCATTATTCACTTGAATTTTCACATAATACTTGCGCACGACCGTTTGTCGGCAAATACAAAATATATATGTATATAAAAAAAGAAATGAAATTAATGAATCGACACGGGCGACAACACTGACAGACACAACAATAACAAGTACGAGGAGTCCAGTGACAGAGCGGTCTCTGTGGTGTGTTACAACGAAATACACCACAGTTGTGACTGATGTGCTTTTGTATTGGTGCATGACAAAGTCAAATATTCAAATGTCAAAATGCGGCGCGCCGCACAAGTGTGACCACATTTCATTGCACTAAAAAATCTATAGAAATAATACATATTCATTTAAAAAATTTGTTTAGAACGAAAAATGTAAGACAGAAATTTTCGCAAGTCTAACAATTGTTTAAATTATGAGGCAACACTGCTGCTGCCTCATAGCTCACCACACTGTCAGCCATGTTGAGTTGCGCTCCGACACACTTACTCACACTCACTCACACTTGCACGCTTGTCGTTCTCATGCACACACACACTAGCATATGTACGTGTAAGCAGTGAAAAAATTGCTTCGCCGATGTACATATGCATATATATATAAAAAAAAAAACACTGCATTGATTTTTGCCACGCAGCTAAATTCACAACAACTCCTATGCCAATTTTCTACAAAATAAAATGTTAAGGCCCCCCAACGCACGACAGAATAGAGCGAACGCTTTGAACACGTATGCCACATAAACAAAAAAAAAAACAGAAAAGATGTTAACATAAAAAACACCGCCCACCAACGCTTTGACATAGTCAAAAGGCTACAAGAAAAACATGCAGTTTTTGCTCTGTGAAAGCGTTGTGCGCGCAGTTATTTCCCCCTTGTGATTGTTGCATGTAATTTATAGGTAATTCTTATTTTTTAAGCCAAACAACGTCAAAAAGTTGAGATATTTTTGTTAGGGGGGCGTAAGCGTACCAGTTTATTGCTGAAGTTTAACAATTGCACGTCTGCACGAACACACACACGACGATACGATTCACATTGAATTCTTAACACATTATTCTTATTCGTTAAAAAACACAGGAAAGAGCAAAAATTACATCGAAAAAAAATTATGAATGAGACGACGTCGGTCACTGCAACTTAGAGATGCACAAAAAACAATATATATATATATATATCGACTTACATGCCTTACTACACTAATCGAATGTCTCTAATCGCATCGACATCACACATATACCGATAGTGCACTTTACAGATAGCCCCATACTGTGCAAATACAATTACAATTGGATTAATTATAATCATAACAATAAAATATGATTTCCCACATCAAAAATATATCAAATCAAGGTAACAATAACCAATTTATCGTTGTAAACAGGTTTAAACATAAACAGAACCACTCCACACTTAACAGAACTGACTCCACATCGAAACAGACCAAGCTCGCTACTTTACGCAAAAATATCGCTCATCCCTAAACTCTCCAAGCCGAACCGAGTAGTGCATAAAATTTGGCAGTGCGTAAAGTAAATTATATTTAAATTTGCAATTAATAACAGCATTTAAAGCACATGAAAGCCGTGCACACGGTGCGCATGGAAAAAAGTTAATATCGTTCGATATATATGTGTTTATGGTTAAAGAGCATTTTCCTGCGCCTTTTACCCTCTGCATTCGTTGATGTTTGAAAAAAAACACGCGCGTTGCGCGTCGCACGGAAACATTTTCAAAAGTTGTTTGCTGTATATGTGCGCGTATGTGTGTGTGCGTGTATTGTGTGTGTGTGCGTTTGTGCTGGCTTTATTAAACATTAACATTGCGAAAAATCAATACGGTTTGTGTGTGTCTGTGTGCTGCGCACCGCAAAGAATTTGTGCAGGATTTGTGTTAAACAAAAGGCGACGACCAAAGGATAACAAACCGCAGGGGGCAGGCGGCAGAGGGCGAACACGCGCCCAGCGCATATAAAGCGAGGTAACAAAAAAAAAACATTGTAAATACATAAACATGTGCGTGTGTGTGTGTGTGTACATGTGTGTAAGAGTGCGTGTGTTTCTGTGTACATCCTTGCAACTAAATATAAACAGTCGGCGATGTCGCTGCCACAAATAAATAAATCGCATCGAAGCAGAAACAAATATTTCGCCTGCATTTTGTATATAATACATATACACATGTGTGTGCATAAATAAATTCGTATGTGTGTGTTGGATTCGTGTTTATATTGTTGTTTAATTGATGCCTTTGTCTCCACATGAATTGCCAACTTCATTTCAGGCAGCGAAATATATGCATAATTTTTCGCCCGGCTTCTTATTTATTTAGTTCTTTTTTGCAGCTCTTGTGATTTATTTTGCCCACACAGACACGCCAGAGAGGGAGAGAGCGAGAGAGAGAGAGAGAGACACACACACACACGCTCAAAGCTGTCGGTGTGCTTCCTTTTGCTCGCTTTGGCTTTATTGTTGTTGTTGCTGCTGCTGCTTTTTGTTTGTTATTTTAACACGTTCTCGCTCCTTTAACAAAAACGCTCAGCACAACGAGGGAGAAGGCGAGCGAAAAGGCGCTCACGCGGTCGTTCTTCAACATTTTGCCTTTACATTTTATATTTGCTCTCCTGCAGCGATTTCTAATTGGAGTGGTGCGGCGAGTATTGCAAAAACAGACTCAAAACAATAAGCGGTATTCCGGCAAGTGCTGCAGGAGAACATTAACATATATATATATATACATATATTTGTGCTTGTGTAGAATTTGTTTAATTGCCAATCAATTCTGATAGAATTACCTTTCCTACATCAATCATCCATACAACCGTATTATATTACGGAATGTGACGCTATTAAAAAGTGTTTACAATATTATAACACAAATCTGAACATGGTGTAGTCAACTCTCCCACACACATACATACATATATGTACATATTTATATTGTTATTAAAAATTTCGCAAATACGCTTTGCTTAATAGTGTATTTGACCAGTAAAATTAGCAAACATTTAAAATTAACAACAGTTAAAAGCTGCTTGCTACGATCATGTGTGTATATATCGATAATTTGTACGCCTGCTGTTGGTTATGTTCGTGGCAATCGCTGTTTGCATTTGCTTTTCGTTGGTCTCCCGCAGCGGCGGCAGCGACGATTGTGCGATCTCTGAGGATACAGAGAACGTAGTTCCGTTATTGAATTATGCGAACGGCGGACGACATCGTTAATTCGATTTTTTCTTTGCTGACATTGATATATTATTGGTTTAGCTTGTATAGAACATAAATGAGGCTAAAAATTTCGAAGCTTTAAAATACTTTTTAAAGGAAGTAGTAGTTGATATTATTTATATGGAAGCTTTAGCGTGTACTGATCTGATCTAGATGCCAAGATCCATTGCTGGTCCTTTAAATTACTGTAAAAATGCTTTTCAAAAAAATTGTGACGTCAAAACGGCCAATAGCACAGGATGCTTTGCATAACCTGTAGCGCGCTCTCTCTCTATATCTCTCTCAAAAATGCAACTGCAGCGCTCATGCACATGTCGTACGAAGACATGTGTTATGCTTATTTCAGATGGACTGCACATTGTTCTTGTTTTCGTTTGCAAGCTTTTGTTAAATAATGACCTTAACTGTGGCGAATTCTAATTTAATTTGCTGAATATCCTACTTGGTGGGTCATGAACTAAGTAAGTTAAGTTAAGGCTAAGAAACTGGACAGCACATAAAATAAGTTTAGTACTTCAATAACAATTATGCTCATTAAAACAAAGATTTTGACGCCGATTGGTAGCGCGCGAATTTGAATTTTTAACACAAGTAGGCATGTAGTTACATACCTATTTGAAATGGTAAAATACTCCAAGTCTCCAAAATATAAGCATATGCTACATGCAAACATGCATATTTATAAATATGCCAAAATTAAAACAAGTTTTCAACCCCCAATTATTTAAATTATGCTGAAAATATTACAACTTCTTTTTTGTCTCTTGTCTTGCTGCGCTTTATTTTATTTTTTACTGTCAACTTTTGTACATCGTTGTTGTTGTTTCTCTACTCACGCTTTTAATGCTATTTTTGTGTTACAGTCTCCTTTGTGTTGCCGCAGCGGCGCTGTCTTCTCCGGAGCAACATACAGACATGCATACATATGCATGTCATTTATTTATTTATTTTTTTGTTTCCTTTTACTGGAAAATTTGTTGTTTTGCTGCTGCCAATTTTGCTTTGGCCTCCTTGTACCAGAGAGCGCGAGCAATCGGGGCTGTTTGTGTGTTGTGCTCTTAATGCTCTCTTGTTCTCATCAAAAAAAAAGGAGTTTGTTTTTGCGGTTTTTGTTTTGTCTGTGCACTATTTTCGCACCACTAGTAAATTAACAGCGCCTTACTATTCACATATGGATGTGAATAATCGAGCAAATTTTGATCAAAAGGAAAAAAAAATGAATTTTTTAATATATAATCTATATATTAACATATGTTCAAAATCGGACTAATTGCAATAGACTCTTATTATTGTATTTAGCAACTTTCCAATTGGGAATGTATTATTTGCATGCATTTTGCTCGCTCTCTCACATGCACATATTTGTTTGTCGTGTCTCCCTTTGCCTTTGCATGTATGGGTGTCCCTTTTTTTGTCGACCTCTTGTTTCGTGCTCTGCATATTATCCCGCATCCATAAGGAGAGTGAGACCCAAACAGGTGCAATAATATTGGAACTTTTATTTTATCGTTTTGTATTATATTACTGAAAATGGGAACTAATGTAAGGAGTATTATTTTGGCACACATAAAAAGTGCAAAGGTTTGCATTATATTATTTAAACTATAATAAATACAAATAAAAGTAAAATAATTAACATAGAAATTAACGAAGATATTCGTTCGTTCATTAAAGTGACTAGTTCAATTGAACTTATTCAGAATGGATCAATGCAACTCTAACTGGAACAATGCATCTTAATTTAACTTCCTTTGCTAATTTTCTTGCTTACTGCGCAGACGCGTTGTCTTTCTCTCTCTCTCTCTCTCTCTCTCTCTCTCTCTCTTTTTCCCTCTTTCACACACAAACACACACTGGTTCTCTCTGCGATTATGTGTGTGTGTGTGTGAATGCCATGCTCCCTTGTTTTTTGTTGTTCCTGCTTTGTTCGCTGCTTCCTTGCTGCCTTTGTACATTTCAAAATGCTAAAGTAAAGTGCTCAAAATTGCTGTGCTCTGGCGGAGCCGCAGCCGAAGTAGCATATTTCTGCACGTCTCTCTCTACCAGCACAGTGCAATGTTGGACGCTGCTCTCTTCTCACGCCGCCAACCGCAAAAACAACGGCAGCAGCAGCAATAACAACAACAACAAGCAGCTGCCTGTGTGCGCTTTCCTGGCTCGCTCCATCGTCTTCATCGTCGTCGTCGTCGTCGCCGTCGTCGTCGTCGTCGCCGTCGTCGTCGTCGTCGTCGCGTCGTCGGTTGTTGTTATGCTTGATTTTTATTACTTTACTTTTTCAGTATAATTCTTTGTCTTTTGGCGTTTGTTTAATGCAAAAAGAAAAATGAAAAGACCAAGACAAGAACCAGCAGACGCACACCAACACACGCACACACACACACGTAATAACTGAGATACCAAAAAGGAAGAAGCACAAACTACATTAAGCATTAAGCACAGACAGGAGTCTGTACAAAATACAATTTTGCGCAACGCGCTGTCACATTGCAAAAAGGAGAGAAGACGCATTTAACTAAAACGAAAATCACCAACAAAAAAATAAAACAAAACAACAAAAACCAGACGAGTAAAGCAAAAACTATAAATTGTGTGCAGCAAACGTCAACTTTTTGTTCTTTATCTTGTTTTTATTTTAAATTTTGGTTTTTTTAAGCAAAGAAAAATCAATTTTATATAATTTCGGTTGTTAAATTATAGCAATTTAAATAATTTTTTTTTTGTTTGTCAAAATTTGTTTTAAATTGACTTTAGTTCTTATTTGGCGCTCGTTCAAAGGTTCCAAAAAGTTGAAAAGAAAAGAAGTCACAAAAACAACAACAACACCAAAAACGGCAACTTGTTCTCTTTGGGTAATCATTAATTTACCAGAAAAAAAAACAAAAATTATATTTAATTGTTGTGTGTTGTAGCTGCGCTTCTTCTTCGCAAATGTCCTTGAATGAAGTGAATCAATTGAACGAACGCATAAGCGAATCCGATTGTGAGTGCTGTGAAGTGAGTGAATAACTGAATGAATACACTCAACCATAACTCGTTCAATTTGTGAGAAAACGGTATGAATATATGCATATAGATTTGAGTGCTTCCAATGTTTAAATGAATAAACGGTTAAAAGAATTTGTTCTAAAAAAAAATGTTCTTGGAACATTTTTATTGTGATCAACAATTTATGAACTGATTCAGATTCCTTCGTATTTAGTAGTTTATCGTTATATTCATTGAATAAGTTTTGACAAAATCTTCAATTGAATTATAATTATTGCTTTTTGTTCGTTTTAGATAATTAAGCACTGCGCTTCCTTTAGAGCTTCCATCAGCGGAGCTGCAACGGGAATAATAACAACAACAAGAACAATAACAACAGCAGCGGGTGCAACAACAACCACAATAACAACAACAACACGATGAGCTCCGCCACACAGGAGTTTTGCGTCCGGTGGAACAGCCATTTGGGTAGCATCGGTGCTGCGTTTCCGCAGCTGTTGGCTGGTCAGAGATTCGTGGATGTGACGCTGGCCTGCGAGGGCCATCAGGTGCACTGTCATCGGCTGGTGTTGGCCGCCTGTTCGACGTACTTTGAGGCGATACTGGCGGAGAATCCGTGCAAGCATCCCGTCATCATACTGCCCAGCGAGATCAAATTGTGGGAGATCCAGGCGCTGGTTGACTTCATGTACAAGGGCGAGGTGAATGTGACGCAGGCGGGTCTCGGCCAGCTGCTGCGCTGCGCCGAACAGCTACGCATACGCGGCCTCTACGGCTCCGAGGCGGCCATCAACTACAAGCAGCTGCAGCAGATGCGTCAGGAGGTTGCGACGCAAGAGTCGGCAACGTCCTTGAAGCAGGAGCAGCAGCAACAGCAACCGCAACAACTTCAACAGCAACAGCAGCAGCAGCAGCATCTCGATGAGACAGACGACACGGCCACCAATTCGACGACATCAACCACAACAACAAGCACAACGGCGCTTTCCGCCAAGCAGCAGCAGCAGCAGCAGCAGCTGATACTGCAACAGCAGCAGCAACAACTGCAGCAAAAGGATCAGCGTCAGCGCCAGCAGACAAACGGCAACAATTCGCTGCAAATGCAGCTGCTGCAACAGCAGCAACAACACCAGCACCAGCAACAGCAGCAGCAGCAGCAAACAAATGCTGGTTCCTCGGCAGCCGCTTCAAATAACTCGAATGCGCCGACCGAAGATGATTCTGCCGACGATGCGAGCAACAATTGGAATGCTTACAGTGAGCACTACGAGGACTTTGCATCGTCCAACAACAATAAACTGAATGTGCAGCTACTCCAGCAACAGCAACAACAGCAGCAGCAGCAACAACAACAGCAGCAGCAGCAGCTGCAGCAAATGCAACATCATCTGGACTCGACAATTGAGGACGATCACAATTATGTGGCCGCACACGACGAGGACAACGACAGCAGCGGCTTCGTTGGGAACGTGGGCAGCACCAGTCACATGACCGGGCTATCGCTGAGCATGGACGCCGATCTGGACACGTCGGCGAACACGTCCGGCTCATCGCTGATGCACAGCTCCATCGATGGGTACACATCGTACAAGCGGGTCCGACGCTCGGAGGCCTCGCTCGCCCAGGCGGCCAAGTGTGTGTCGAAGGGCGAGACCTTTCAGACGGTCAGCAACATGTTCAACATACCCGTCTCGACCATACGCTTCTATATGGCGCGCAAGGGCATCTTGCCGAAACGGAAGCGCGGACGCGGCGCCTCCCATGCGGGCAGCACCATCACCACAACGAACACCGGCGGTCACAATTCATCGGCCGCAGCGGCAGCCGCGGCTGCAGCGGCAGCGGCGGCCACAATGGCAGCGGCCACCACATTGGGCAGCCTGTCGACGGCCGGTGCGCATCATGTGCCCCATCATTTGCCCCTGGATGCCATTCAGCTGAAGCGGCTCACGAATGCCAGCAGTCCCTCAACAACAACGGCAGCGTCAGCAACATCGGCAGCAGCAACAGCAGCAGCAGCAGCAACAACGACAACAACAACAACCCCAGCAGCAGCAGCAGCCATGGCAGCAGCAGCAGCAGCGGCAGCAGCCGCCGCCGCCGCCTCCTCGCCACGACTGGAGGTGGCCACAGCCTCTGGAGTGCCCTTCCACCTGCTCAGCGATGCGGCGGCCTTCAAGCTGACCGAGCAACAGCAGCAGGCGCACATAATCTAACCATGTTGTTGGCTGCGCTTGCACTTAACGCATATGTGAAATGACAAAAGACAGTGAGAGTGAGAAAGAAAGCGAGAGAGAAAGAGCACGAGAGTAAGAGAGAGGAGAGAGAGTGAGCCAAAACTTTCATCTAACGTTGTGGGGCACGTGTGTTGTTGTTGCTGTGTGCTACACGGACAATCCAGGCCAGCAATGTGACGGTTGACACCTTTTACTCATTGCTTAATTACTACTCAAAATCACACACACACACAGACACACAAATCAACCCAGCACACACACACGCGCGTCGTCGTCGCTTTAAAAGCAATTCCTTCATACTCCCCTTTACCACAAATAATTGGTTCCTCCAAATGCTGATGTTGAACAATGATCTGCAACAGTTGAAAGCTATGCATATATACATCTATAAATATATATACACACACACATATATATATATATATATACCTGTTACTAGTCAGTGGCTAGCCGTCGCGCTTGGCGAACGCTGCTAATTGGAATTGGAAGCAGGCAAAAGAAAAC